>JAOEGL010000009.1:7500-247500 GCA_034509955.1 Urosaurus nigricauda | reverse complement strand
TCTGGTGGCCTGGTTTGGCCGGAGTCGAGCGAAAGGGAGAGAGGACGGGCTGCTGACATTTTCTCCTTTGTCTCCTTTCTTTCTCCTCCTTTCAGATTCTTCCTCTGGGCTCCCTGTAACATGAATTCTCTCTCTCGCACACAGGCGCACATGTTTTCTTCCAAAAACCCAAGGCCCCAAAGCCTGTTGCTGCCCCCAGTTAGGCTAGACCTGTTGAACCACTGCCATTTGCATGAATGCTGTCTGACCACGCAGCGGTTCATTCACTAAAGCCAGGACTCTGGAGACCAGGGTTTGATTCCCCGTTCGGCCGTGTAAACCCACTGGCCGACCCTGTCCAAGTCACATCCTCTCAGCCTCAGGGGAAGGCAGCGGCAAACCTCCTGTGAACCAATCTTGCCAAGGAAACCCAGGGATACGTTTTCCTTTAGGGTCACCGTAAGTGGGAAGGGACTTGAAGGCACAAAACAACAAGCAACAAAGCGGTTGGATTCAGGCCACGCTCTTCCCGGGCTTGTTTCTGTGGGCTGCATAGATGCGGATGCTGTTGTTTGCCCTCCTCAGGCACGTCGAACAAGGCTTCGAGAGGGCGAAGCAATCCAGAAAATGCTGCTGTCGGTTAAGTGCTCTCTCTCTCAAACAAAATGGTGTATTCTGGAGGAATTCTCCGTTCCCCACTGAATGGGCATCTCTCCCATCTCACCGGCTGCAATGGCAGAGGGGTTTTTGCACCAGTTTGTGTGCTGAAACCAAAAAAGGACTTGCGTCCATAATCCCACGATCTGCCTTTCCTACACCACGCTGTTCTTTGCAACCTCTCTACGTGGTTACACCAGCCAGATAGGTCTAGTGTGCTCACCATTTAGTATGTTTCAATCATTTATAGTACCTTGTATGTTGTTTTACTATTCCTTTCAGCAGCGTTTTAAGGTGGTGTAAGCGTTGTACATGAGGTTGTTGAGACAAAGATGCTGGCCTTTTGTGGGGCCATCTAGTAAGTTTAAGGCCCATGGGAATTTTTGGAAAGGGGACTAGCTCTTACAGGAGGGCTTGCTTAGGAGCAGGTGGAGCATTTATTTCTGATGTGTCCCTTTCATTGAGAGTTAATGGGATGAATGTTGGTCTCTCCTCCAGAAGCCGAGCATGGCTATGCTTCCATGTTACCTTACAGCACCAAGGATCGAGATGCCTTAAAAAGAAGAAACAAGTCCAAGAAGAACAGCAGCAGTAGCAGGTAACTAAAAAAGGAACGGGGGTTTTCCCTGGACTCTCCTCCTTCTGCAGCATCGGCCATCCACAATTCAGTCACTTCCAGGGCAATTATAGTAGTAATCTAGTGAGCGCATTGGACACAATGCTAGTCACATGAATATTAGTCATAATTAAAGGCTTCACTGAGCGATAGATTGTGTTAAGTTCCCAAAGTTCCCGTGTCCATTAGGTACAGAACTTGCACAATAGTTTCAGTTTTGCTTCTTATCAGCCCTTCATTGGTCTTTCATACAGAGTGATATTACAGTCGAAAATATCTGATCCCTCCCCAAAAGCGCTTGGGCAAAACAACCCAGCCGCTTCTGGCTGCTGATTTGGCCCCTGAAATATGTCCTCCATCCTCAGTCTCTCAGGATGCACTTATGGAAGAAGGTACTCAGGCCCAAAGTATTTTGTGCAGTTATTGCATACAGCTGTTCTCCGGCTGTCTGGGGACAAACTGCATTCGGCCTCCCTTGATGTCATGGGAATCAGGAAGTGCCCGGTCCAAGCTTTGTCCTTACATCACCCTGTGTGTGTTTTGCCAGGAGTTAGTGGTCTTGAGATGAGTACATGATGTTCTCCTGTTTGGGGAATGGCATCATGGAAAGGGCAGGATGGAGTTTCAGCAACCTCTTCTCTTCTGCGTCCCCCACCTTCTCTCTTAGTCCACACTTTTGTTTGAGTTGCAGTTCTTCCAAGGAAGCAGACAGTTCATAATGCAGATGTATGAACTGGTATTGAGACACAGGGAATCCAGTCACACGTTTCAAGAAATCCACAGATTCTTCCTCCAAGGGGAGGTTCATTGTTTGTGTCCATTCCTCAGGGTGGCTGGCTGGATGAGCTGCTCTCATATGTTTTCATATCAGTCAGTCTTTGTTTGCCTGGTTTTGGGGTGAGCAAAACATGCCACTGAGCTACTGGGCTTCAACCTGATGCCCTCCAGGTGTTTTGGATTGCAACTCAGGTAATGCCTAACCATTGGATACACTGTCTTGGGATCATAATTCAAAACGTCTGGAAGGTACCAGGTATGGGAAGGATGATATACACCGTAGTGGCCATGGACAACCATAGTCGCTTCTTCAGCTGGCCCTACTGGCATAGATCAAAATATATGAACTTGGTGGAATTTTATGCTTCACAGAAACAATTTTCCATCAAATTTTGTCTACAGATACTAGAAAACATCCTTAAAAGCATTTAGTTTATGGGGGGAATGCCATTTGTTTGCCCATTCGTGGATTTTGACTCTTTGCCACATGTTTTCAGTTGGAGAATGGCTGTATGTCTTCCTAAGTGCAACTAGGTGTATTGGAGACTACTCTCCTTAAGGTGTTACCTAGGAATGACAAGTGAGTCAAAGAATGATAATATCAAAATAATCCACAGCTTATTCAGAGGGTTTAAGTAGAGCTATGAAGCAACATAATTCGGTTTAGATGGATTAAATGTGAGTGTTTTCAGTTGTAAAGGAGAATCCAGGTTAACAAGCGGGAAGATGGTCTGAATCATCAAACTAGTCCGGGAGGTTGCTGCCTCAGTCGGTTTTCTGTGAAATTGTTAGATTCAGAAATAATAATAATAAATATTTATTTATAACCTGCCCCTCTGGATGAACAAGGCAGCCTATCTTACCCTTGCATGAGTATTTATTTTCTAAAGAGTTGTTTGGGAAACCTTCAGAAGACTATTTTGCCTCAGCTTATGGAGTAATCGATCTGAACGATAGTTAATGATTGTTCTGATACCGCAATGCAACTTGTAATACCTGATTTTAACGCGTCACAGTACCGGGTTTGCATAGGAACCCTGTGCTTAACAGCAGGATGATAAGGGCCAGGATAAGCAGCAGGTTCCTTGAAGTCTTCCAAAATGAATGGTTAAGTAGAACTCCCATCTTTGTCATCTTTCTCACCGCATGTTTACATACAGTAGGGCTGCCAACTGCCTTTCATTACTCTAATCAGTTTCTATCTCTGTCTGTCTCCCTTAGATCAACACACAATGAAATGGAGAAGAACAGGTGAGTCCTCAAAGTCATTGTCCGTTTTAATCCCACTGACGTGAACCGAAGCGGCAGCTAAAGGAAGTCTAGTTCAAAGAGCCTCACTATCTATGTGTGTTTCCATTGGGCATTCTCTTTGTACCAAACCACTCTGCTCTAGTTGGATTTCTGTGTAGGAGACCATATGAACTGGACACAATTTGTAGGGCTTTAGCCATTCAGCCTCCATTGCAGAGCCACCTTTGCTTAGACGCCTTTAAATCGTTTGGATACTTTCAGCTATTGTTATTGCAGAGCCAAACGTGGATAGCTATGGCCTAACATGAAGCCATTCCCCCCTATAATGATAATGACAACCCTGCAGAGGAAAGAGGCTGAGAAGTCTTGCACTGAGGGAAGGAGGCAGCTGTTTATGGGGAAGTGAATAATAGTTACACTCTTGCTCTTCAGAAGGAGGCTGTTGCCCAAGTTCTTCTGTTGGTCTGAGTTCTTTCCAACCGCATGTTCCAGCAACCTTTGTACTAATGTTGCTCTACTCTGTGTGTTGCGGGGCAGAGGGGGGACTAGTTGGTCAGTCTTTATTTCCCAGCGATGGCTTTCCCCACAGGAAATGGTTTGTCTGTTGCCATGCCCCACGTGTGCATTTCCCTGACAGTCACAAATGTGGGAAATACTGATCCGTAACAGCCTTAGCTTATTCAGGGCCTTACATTGAAGGGGTTAGATATGGGCATAATTGATTACTGTATGTCCAGTTTAGCATAACTACAGTATGTGCAATTATTGCTCTTAATTAGAACAGAAAAGTTATCTGAAGAACTGCTGAAGACTTCTATCTTGAAAGCCATTCATCGCTTTTCATACATTTTGTGTCATGTTATTCGTTGAGGCTAATTAGCATCTTCTCGCCGCGCTGGATGAGCACATGAGAGGAACTGTGCAATGGATCTTTATCTTAAGACTACAATAAATACAAACACTTGTGTTTAACGTGGCTTGAGACTAGCATGGAAGGTTAATGCATGGGCTCATGTGGCTCTTGGCATGGCCTACTCTAAGGCCTTTTAATAGGCTTGTTAGACATTTAGGAGTCGTCTGCCCATCCTTTGTAGAAATTGGAGCTTAATTTGGAATAATGCAGATTAGCAGTGAAGGGAGGAAGGCGGCACAACCTAAAGAACATGAAACTACTCCAGCTTTGGGAGGGTGAGGCTGTCAGAGATGCATCACGGTGGCTGGGTGTTACCTCTAGCATCAGTGGCAGCATGCTTCTGTGTCTCCGTTGCTGGGGAACATGAGGGGGAGAGTGTCTTTGTGCGCTTCTTGTGAAGATCCCAGAGGCATCTGGTACAGAACTAGAGAACATAATACCAGAGTAGGTATGTCTTTGGTCTGATCCAGCACAATCATGTTCACGCTGCATGGAGATAAAAGAACATTTTGTCCCTGATATTTTTATAGTGTTGTTGTGTGCCTTCAAGTCGTTTCTGACTAATGGTGACCCTCAGGCATCATGGGGGGTGTTCTTGGCAAGATTCGTTCAGAAGATGTTTGCCTTTGCCTTCCTCTGAGGCTGAGAATGTGTGACTTGCCCAGGGTTGCTCAGCGAGTTTGCGTGGCTGAGCAGGGATTCAAACCCTGTTCTCCAAGGTCCTGGTCCAGTGCTCAAACCACTACACCACACTCTCAAAGAAACAGATAATACATTTGACACCTGGCTATCAGGATTTAATGTTTGCTGCAACACTTTAACGGTGAGTTTAACCAGCTGCACCGATCATATTTGTAGTAGATATTAGTTGCATTGGCAGCCTTGGGTTATGCTGGGGAAGTCTAGCAGTGTCTTCTGAATGGCATGTGCAGCGTTTTGATCTCTGTTGGCATGAGCTGGATTTCCAGCCCAGGGGCCAAAAAGGAAAGGTTCCTTGTGGTTATATTCTGCTTGACTGCTCTCCTGTCTGTTTACAGTTTACAGTGAACCTACCAGAAATAACTTGGAATTTGTCAAGACTGCCTCCGACCTCACAAAAGTAAATGTTGTTCCACTTGTTCCTCCTGGAACATGAAATTTCACCAATGCCCTGTTTGCCCGTATGGGTTGCTCTGCATTGCTTTGTTATCAATTCTCACGTATTGAAAGAAACTGGCTAGTAACCTATAAAGACTGTCTTTGTCCCATAGAATTATGAAAGGGCAAAAGAGTGCAGAGACCCAGCACAGTGTAGTGGTTTGGGTGGCTCTTGGACTATGACTCTGGAGACCAGTGTTTGCATCCCGGCTTAGCCATGGAAACCCACTTGGTGACCTCGGACAAGTCACACTCTCTCAGCACTAGAGGAAGGCAGACACAAATCCCTCTGAACAACTCTGGGCAAGAAAAACCCATGATACAGTAGCTTGGGGTTGCCATAAGTCAGAAACTACAGTACTGACAGGCCCACAACAACAAAGGAGGTGCAACATAATCTTGCCTAACTGTTGGTGAATTGGACTTCGGACTACTCTAAACCAAGCAATAAACAAGTATGCCCTAGACCTCAATATAATGGAAAACTGAGGTCACCCTTTTAGATGTAATGGCTTATACCGCTGTTGACATTTAAATATTAGTAATAACTTAATACTGTATTGAAAAAGTGTTATCTGTGACGATCCGTTAATACTTGCTGATATCTTTCTCACTCTTGTGTGTGTCTCAGAACTGTTCAAGACAACCTGTCAGTATGTGGAAGCTCTTGCAGATATTTACATGTCACCTCTCTGGACTATTGAGATTTCCGAAAGCATCCTTAATCCTTGAATAATTTTGACTGTATATTAAAGGTTTCTGAAGTTTAGTTTTGTTCTTCGTGTTAACAGTTTTGTAGCTCAGTTCTTGCTCCTCAAATATTATAGTGCCTTCTTTCTACGTGACCTTCTCTGCACTTTAGCCTCCAGATTTAAGAAAGGACTATGTAAAACAGATGGTATATCACCCGTACAAGCCTCAGTCCCTGGGCTTTTTTTCTGTAGAAATTAAAGCCTAATCCCATCACCCTTGCAAGTACACCAGCGTGGGCAGAAGGTAGATTGGGACCTACTGGTGGTTCTCTGGGTGATTTGAAGTAGATTAGTAAGGCTTTCTGACTCCCAGCATTTAGCCATTTGAGCAACACTATCATCTCTTTCCCACCAGTACCTTTATCCCGATGAAGTGAATAAAAGGTGAAACGAAAGAGCAAGGAATCTTGACTTCTTACCTGGAATTTCCCCATCCAAAAAATAAAAAGGCCTGTGCTCAGAACTATTTAAATCTCATTGTGTATTTCTGGCTCTCCAAAGGTAGAGAACTGTGACAGGGGTGTGGGCCTGTTTTTAACCCACAACCGTGAGTCAGGGCCAACTTGAAGGCAGCTAACCACAACAAGCCCAAAATTTGGGCAAAAAATTGACTTGGAAATGGTTTCAGGCTACTCTGAGGTCCCATTTGAGGGGATTGGGGAGTTAAGAGAGGCCTCCAGGAGTAATAATATACTTTCTTTTCAGGCATTTTTGTCCAGTTTTTAGGAAGGTTTCAGAGCACAGAAGGTTGCGTACAGCGTATGGGCCACAATTTCCCCAGTCCTAGGAAATCCCAAAATTTTTTCCAGCCCTGCTGTGTGTACCTAAAGAACAGTTTTCTTCAAACAGGTTTACTGCTTAGTTCACCTCCCTCTGCTCCGTTGATGCTGGGACACAACCCAGCGAGACTCCCTTTTGTCTAACCAGAGGCCATTAAACACCATTTTTCCTTCCACAAAAGTCCTCATCCTTTCCTCCTTCACAAAGCCTTTCTTTAGAAAGATGTGCGTTTATTTTTAATTAGTTTCAGGCAGGAACGAAGGTTGTCGTAAGCTTGCGTGAAACCTCTGCTTTCTCTTTTCCCTCCTTGACTATCGGGAGGACAAGAGAGAGGCTCGGCTGAAGTGGAAATGCAGGGGAGCGTTGCCAAAAAGGGCATGGTAGAACCTGCAGCTGGCATAGTTGAAAAGGGCAGCCCGCTCCCTGCCTAGTCATTGAGCTGGAATACTGCAGAAACGTGGCAGGGTTAGAGGCATCAGCGGAGGTCAGAGAGGCAGCCGGGTTAATAGGCTTAAAGGGGAGAAGCTGCCCGCATTTGAAAGAGCAGAATACTGCAGCTGCGGATTGGACGTTGCTCCCCAATGTTTTCACGTTCAGAATTAAATTCTGGACTCCTTATGTGATAAGGCTGGGGCTGTGGTGAGTAAGTGGGACTGGTTTTCACTGGGATGTGGGCATATGACCCTGGTCCCTAACATGAGTTGACATATCCAGTGACTATGAATGTTCTTCCCATCTTGCTTCCGAGCCTCATAATTATGTGTCAGTGCCCTTGATAATTATTTTAAAAATGATTGATCTTTCAGCTTTAACACACGTCCCTCTTGTTTAACAGGCGTGCTCACTTGCGACTGTGTCTGGAGAAGCTGAAAGGGCTGGTGCCCCTTGGACCGGAGTCCAGCAGGCATACCACACTGAGTTTACTAACAAAAGCTAAATTGCACATAAAGGTGAGTTAAAGCTGACAAGTTCTGGAGCTCCATGCGTTTCATTTCTTCCCCTTCAGATATGTAAAGCACATAGGATGATGGCTATAAGATTCTTCTATAATTGCTTTACCAGGTGTTTGCCACAGCAGGTGTCTGTCCGGCACTTGGTCTCTGACATGATAGGCAGAAGGACAAAATGTTGTCAGAATATTTGAGTTAACCCTTTGGACATGTTCTAAAGGATCTCCCATTTTCAATGATCCAGTGTGTTGGTGTCACCTGCTTGGTGACCCCCACTTGGCTCCTTCTCCAGGGATGGGAGCTAAAGGAATGGGGGGCCTTCCATCAGTGGTTGGTTTAGCATGAGAGGTCATCCAGGAACTTTTTCCTAACAAGCCAAGTCAAAGCCAAGACCAAATGATGGCTTTTGAATCAGGCTTGTTCAGGGAGAGAGATGCCAGAGTTCCTAGCTGGTATATCATTCTAAGCACAGCAGAAATGGAAGATCTAGCATTCATTTGGGAATCATCAGGCACCAGAGTCAAGCTCATTGCTTGCAAACAATACTCCAAGATATCTCCCTGAAACCCTGACAGATTTGTGTGAAGCTTGGCCTTTTCCACACAGACTTTAAATCTTTGACACATGGGAAAACCTTCAGATGGCTTTAGATGCTTTTCAGGTTTGAGTAGTAACAAACGGAGATAGATTGTGGCAGGGATGGATGTGAGTGGGCAGCTAAAACTAGTTAGTTTTGCCGTGTGAAGAGCTGAGCTAATCTTTAAATTGACACAAGGCCCAAACATTGCTTGTGTTCTTCAACAGAAACTTGAAGACTATGATAGAAGAGCAGTACACCAAATAGATCAGTTGCAGCGAGAGCAGCGGCATCTGAAAAGGCAGCTGGAGAAACTGGGCATTGAGCGAATAAGGATGGACAGTATAGGGTCAACGGTTTCTTCCGAACGATCGGATTCAGATAGAGGTAGGTGATGGTGGGCTGGAGGGCTGGGCTGAGGGTATGCTTGCAAATCCAAATGAGAACTGCTCTTTTAGGCGACCAATGCTTGAGCGACTTACCCAAATGACGCTCCGTTTCTGTTGACAGAAGAAATTGACGTGGATGTGGAAAGCACAGACTATCTAACGGGGGACCTGGACTGGAGCAGCAGCAGCAGCCCGAGTGATTCGGATGAAAGGGGAAGCTTGCAGAGCCTCTGCAGCGACGAAGGCTATTCTAGCGCTGGCATTAAGAGAATAAAGCTGCAGAACAATCTGAAGGCCTGCCTCAGCCTATAAGGAGCCAGTAGCTTTCCCCCCATCCATTGCTGTTTCCTTGTTGGATCTTACTAGGTAGTATGTTGGACCGTCCCACAATTCTCTTGCACGTGAACTTCTTGTACCACCAAAATCTGCTTTGCCTAAGTCTGTAAACAGTGCATAGGGTTGTGGGTTTCAAGCTACTCTCTGGAGCACACCTCTGATGGCATCCACTAGCTTCTCTTTTCTGTCAGTAAATTCATCTCTATGAGACCGAACATTCCAACCAAATTTCTAAGCGCCCAAGAATATTGTTGCAGTAATAGCAACATAACACTTTTTGCCTATGCTGCTATTGCTTAAAATTTTTGATGGGGGTGGGAGGAAGGGAGATTGTAATGTAAAGCATTCGGAAACAATAGCCAGACTAGCCACTGTTCCTCCGATGTGACCTCAATAGAAGGATCTCTGCTTTCTTGTCATTCAGAGAAACGTACAAAGCACGATAAGCTTCCTTTAGGGAATTAGGCAGCAGAACTTCCCAAGAGTCACTCTTCAGGAGTTGCTCCAAAGTGTCCCAAAACATTGCATTTGTATCGTAGCCATGCGTGAGGCACTCCTCCTGCCAATGCTAAATTAAAAGTTCCCTTTGGATCCTGAATGCCGAGCCCTCCTTCTCAGTCCTAGTCCCAAAGGACTGGATTTGAGACCGGTGGCCGTCAGACCAAAACTCGGTTTTAGCAGAAGTGTAGTTAGGAATAGAGTCGTGTGCTGGAGGGTTCTCATAATGGGAATGGGGGAGATTTCCCCCCTCTTTCATCTGAGTACCCTGATAGGATGCTTTCTCTCAAACACATCTTTAATATTTTTGTGTCAAAAGACCAAATACGATTCCCGTGCAATCACTTTGGTGTCTTTGCATTGACAGCTGCGTTAACTTTTAGTTCCTAGCAGCTTTTCCTAGCTGCCAAGTCCTGCTTTCCTGTCTCTGGGACAATTCTTTCTACCTCAGAGAGATGAACAAAAGCTGATCTCAATCCCTTGAGCACAAAAGAATTATGCCTCCTTTGTAGACTTGGTCTGAGTCCAATCTGTTTACTTAAAAATTCAGCAATAACTGAGTGACAAAAGCTTAGCTGTGCTAGCTTTGAGTTAATGACTGAGAAGACTGCCTGAAAGCAACTCTCTGGGTGCCCTTGTGGCATTCTAGCACTTCCTCGCCTGTTTCAATTATTTGACAGCCCTGCAAAAGCGGCTCGTGTGTGGGATTTGGGGGTTTTTGGCTCTTAAAACGTGCATCTTTTCTGCCCCCCTTTTTTCACCCCGTATCCGGTGTCCTACGTTGATGGCATTCTTCACTTAAGCTAGAGCACACGCAAATGTACATAACGTGGTCTATAAATAGTATTTATTCATTTTTGTATAAACGTAATGCAATTTTCTTATGATTTTGACCTTTCTTATGATTTTGACCGTTTAGGGAACTTTGTATGTCACGGTCCACTAACCTAGCTTTCCTTAGTCTCCCCGTTTCGCTTTGAACGTAAATACTGTGCCCGCTTGGCCAGCTCCCATTGATTTCTAGGGTCGCTTTTCTATGGGGAGTTAGCCATTTCCCAGCACTTAGAGGATCCCTGAAAGCCAGCCAGTCAGTTTCACATCTCTAAAAGGGCTACGTAGCTTTCTTAGCTTCAAACTGTAATTCACGCTTCTTTGCAGACTACCCTGAGCTGCCCTGGTCCATCAGGACGCGGTCAGCCTTCCAAATAACCCAACAATTATATTTGGTTTCTTCAAGAAGCTTGATGCTATTTCTGGATAAAGTTTTGAGATGGGAAGTGGAGCTAGTGGATTGCTAAAGATCTCCAAAGCAATTTCTTTTTGGAGTGTGCTCTCTTTTTTAAATAAATAATAATATTAATAATAATAATTAACAGCTGGAATTTTAAGAGGTCCAGCCGACTTGCACTGAACTCCTACTTCTCGGAGGCCTTCTTGCATTTATAAGCTGGCTTTGAGTCCAAGCAGAAAACCCTTCAGAGAGCTAGCTCCCAACCTGTAAACTTTTAAAGAAGTTGAGTAGCTGCACTTTGAGGTCCCTTTTTTCTTTTCTTTCCTGACATGTTTCTTGCCTGAGATCTTTGAGCTTCTATATTTGTTAATGAGTTGTATGAACCTGTCTCACCAATTAAACTCCATGTTGCCACCTTAAAATTTAAAAAGTAATTTCAGATTTGCGGGGAAGGGTCATTTTTGGTGGGGTAGATTGAAATGGCAAATTGGTGTCATTTGCTTTAGAAGTACCAAGTCTTAAGGATTCAACCTAACGTGTTTGTTTTTTAATTGTTGTGCCTTTTATGAGTTAACTATAATCGTGGCACAATCCACCCTGAATTTCTCCTGGATCTTGCCCTTTCATTTCTTCCTTTCCCAGATATCGACGCGAATGGGAGTAGAGACACGTACACGGCTTTACATTTTAGTGAACTTTGGCCAGGAGGAGAAATTCTTAGTGGATTGTGCTTTCTTTCTCTTTCGCTTTCTCTCTCTCTTTAAGTTTAAAATACTGTGGGGTTTGATTTGATTTGGTTGTCCCAGTTGTGAACCGGTCCTCGATCTTTGCACTGTCTAGACGTGGTCCTTCTAAAAATTGGGTGGTACAGAAAATGTTGGATTTTTGCAAATGTCAGAACTAACCTAAAGAGACATGTGATGTTTCCAAACCATCTAGACAGACGGAACCGACGGTTCCATGGGCTCCAGGGACGCCTTTTAATGTCTTGGCTAGGACTAGTCATGGCAGCTCCAAACTTCTGTGGTCCTCTTTGCTATCCCCCCGACCCAATCCCCACTTTTTCAGGCGGGAGAAGTAAGCCCCGTTGGGCACGTGGCCTCCAGTAATATCGGATCTCCTGCCCACGGGATGAGGGAGGATTCTGTGGTTGTGTGCCACATCTGTGGGTAGGCAGCACAGTTTGTGTGGTGCTCAGCCCCACAAACCCGCCCCGTCTCCATCCACCCCACGAGCTGAAATCCCACACGCTGCCGGAGCGATGTGGGAGTGACGTGTAAACTGGGCCGTATAGAAGTGGGACGTTCTGGTCCAGCCAGCCTTTCTCTCGAATTCACTGATCCACCAGCATTATTATTAAAAAGCTGCAGGAAACTTAATTTTGTAGATTGTTGAAAGGGAGCTGGGATTGTTTCTGTGCCTGTGTTTACAGCTGGAAGCTTGTGTGTGCGTGTGGGTGTGCGTCGTACGTGTGCGTGTTCAAAGAAAAAAAAAGTTTGCGCTAAATGTTGCTGCGCTTGGAAACTCCCTGTGCAAACAGTCCATCTGGGGCACACTTGCCTGGAAATGAAAACCCAACATTTGTGCTCTTTACTGATGAGAAGTAAAGACGAGCGTCAGGGGGACAGTCAGAAGTATCCTAAAAGTATTGTCTGTACCTGATGGACCTTTTTTCTCCTGAGTGTTGAACACCCAGAACATTTTTGTTGTTATTATTATTATTATTATGGTATTGTGTTTTTGTGTTTTGTTTTTATAGGGCAGATCTTTTCAAGGTGCTGAGAGTCACATCTTGTGAACCTAATTTTGTTTCCCCACCGGCCAGGGTTGGTGCGAAGTACCTTCGTTTTTGATTCAAAGCGCTTCCTTTGAGATGTCCGATTAGGTGCCACAAAACCTCCTTCCACCCGCTTTGCAAGATCCCAGAGCTCTGGGCCTTGTTAGCAGGCTGTGTGCTGCCAACTGCCGTTTTAGCACTTTGTTGTTCTCTGTGGGGCAGGCCTCTCTTGCCCCGCGTCTCCCCCCTTTCAGTCTGTTGTGTTTCTCTCGAGGACGAAATCTCCGCCACAGAGCTTACAAACACAGCCGGAAGGAAGAAGCCCGGGGTTCTCTGGGGGCGGTGGGGTGTGTGTGTGTGTGTGTGTGTGAACAAATGAGGGGGGAAAGGGGTTTCTTTCTTGGTAAGTGCTTGCTGCCTAAACAGAGTAAACGGAGGCATCTGGGGTACAGCCTAGCAATATTTTGGGACTCAGAGTCCTTTCCTTTTTCTTTTTCTTTTTGCCCCCTTGGTAACAAATTTCAGGTTTTGACACTTAACTGTATTGGGATGAATTCTGCCTTTTTAAAAAATATATATATATCTAGTTGTGCATTTTGCTCCCCCTTGATGCGTTGCGTTGCTTCCTCTTGCTGCATTTATCTGAGGAATTGTTTTGCTTTCTGTTAAGGCTAGTTGCCGGCTTTATTTTCTTCCCCCCCCCCTTTTTTTTTTGGAACAGCTATGCGAATAGTAACGCTTTGGTTTGGAGGGAAGGCCGCTCTGAATTGCTGAGCCAACAAAACCTCCCTTCCCGTGTCCAAGTCCAAGATTTGCTTTTGCGAACCTGTTTGTCTTGAATATTGTGGTCTGGCTGAGCAGCCCTTAAAGTCAGCTTGTCCCTGGCTGCCATCCGCTCAATGGCTTGAGTTTGCTTGTTGAAACGTAGCTGTTCTTTTCAAAAATGCCCAAAGATTTAACGCATCTGGACCAGTTTGGCTTTTCTTTCTTTCTATCTTCTTTTGCTTTCGATCGACCTAGGAACTTGGATGAAATAGGTGCTCTTAACAACACTTGCTGTTCTGAACTCTTGAGTTTAGTTTTTGGAGTCTTCCAAATTAAAAAAAAATGCAGCCTAAACAGAGGAGAAGCCGACGGGGGAGAAACAGGAATTTAATTTCCAGATGTTCAGTTCCTAATGTAAATATCACATCATTTAAAAAAAAAAAAATCCTGTGTCAAGACCATATAATGGTGCTTTTTATTACAGTTAGCACATGCATTTTTAGAAACTACATGTTTTAGATGACCTTGCTGTGTATATGTATACTTCTGTATTGTTCAACTGTTAGAAAATAAATTATTTCATTATTAAAGAGCGCTCTACTGTTCACTCTTCTGTTCAAAAGACATTCCTGTCCATTGGAAGCTCATTATGTTAGGATGTATTTATGTTTTCTTAATGGTCTTCCATGCATGTCATACTCCAGAAAAACCAAACGTCTGTAAGTAGTCTCTAAATGCTGCTCCAAGGTGAGGTCTGCTGTCTGTAAGCGAATCTCCGCGCGTCCAAACATTCCCATTTTGGTAATCAAGGAGATGACCACGAAACAAAAGAGGTCCCATGCTTGATCATAAGAAGGGCCTGTCTAATTCTAGCATTTGGTCCTCACATTCCCTTGTAACAGGTACAAAGGCAGTACGTCTTTAATGGTGGAGGTGATCTAGAGCCGTTACGACCAGTAAGCCATTGATGGTCCCCAGCTTCCATGAATTTATTGAAGCCCCTTTGATAAAACCATCCGTATTGGCAACACCCCGTGCGTCTTGTGGTGGTGAGTTCCGCAGCGGAACCACTGGATGCAAGAACTTTGCTGATTGTGGGTTTTTGGGCTACGTGTTCCAGAAGAGTTTATTCCTGACGTTTCACCAGAATCTGTGGCTCTCATCTTCGAAGCAAAGGGTCCCCGTTTCTTGTGCCCAAACCATTAGCTGTATTGCCAACTTATCACTGTGTGGTGTCCTTTGCGTTCTGTGTGACACTTAGGATTTCTCTCTAAAAAATCCTTGGAATTTTCTACAACAGCAGCTTTTTTGGTGAAATCCCTGCCCCAACTCTTTTGCAACTCTTCCTTTCCCTCAGTTCCTTTCCACTCAAATCAGCATTAGTAGTAGAAATGGGACGGAAAGTTTTCTCATACTTTTTATGTGTGTGTGGAAAATTCCACACCTATTTTGTGTGTATGTGTGTGTATATATATAAGTTTATCCCTAGTTGCCTGGGCTGTTGTAGTACAGTCTGTTGTGTTAGATGGACTTGGTTGTGGTGTGCCTTCAAGTCTGTTGTTGTCGTTGTGTGCCACTTCTGATTCTTAATGGCAACCTATCCTGGTGTTTTCTTGGCAAGATTTGTTTGGAGGAGCTTTGCCTTTGCTTTCCCCAGTGGGTCTTCATGGCCGAGCAGGGATTCGAACCCTGGTCTTCAGAGCCAAAGTCCACCCCAAACCAATCTGTCTCTGCAGACCCATTTTTGTTCAGTTCAGATCCGATCGGGGATTTTTTGTTCCGACACGCATCACTTTACGCTTCCTCCTCCTGCCGAATCTCTCTTGCCACTTGAGCCCCTGTTTGCTTCCGTTTGGAGAGATCCTTTCGCAGCTCTTTGTGATCTGTTTTTGTTCCGACTGCTACTCATCCCTAACTCCAGGTAATTTATGAACAAGATTAAAAAGCCGTGTCCCAGCACGGATCCTTGACAGACCGCGCTGTTTACGTCCTTCTGTGGTCAGAACTGGCTGTTCCTACTCTGTGTTTTCTGCTCTTGAGGATTTCTCAATCCGTGAGAGGTTTTCTCTTCTTATCTCGTGACTGCCGTAGACAAAGACTATCAAAAGCCTTCGGGAAGCAAACCATCACCGTCAGGTTGTCTCTGGACATATATTGACACAATAATGGCACCGCTTTAACTGTCCTGGCTCAATGCTAGGGAATTCTGGGGGCTGTAGTTTTGAGATACGCATTTAGCCTCCTCTGTCAGAGTGTCAATAATAACAATAATAACTTTTATTTGTATACCGCCCTTCCTGCGATCAAACTACACAAACTACAATTTCCCAGGGCAGTTAAAGTGCTCTCAAACCGGATTATTTCTGCGGTGTGTTTTGGACCTGAGTTGTGCAGCTCTTTCTTTCTTGGCAGTCTGCTGCGCACAGTCATGCTGCTGTTAAAGGCACAGAGTTTGAAAAGTTGGCACCTCGAGTAGCAGCAATTGACTGTTTCTCAAGTGTCTGTTGACAGAGAGCATGTTAGTCAATGTCACCGTTTCCTTTCTATTTGGCCGCCGGAGTCCACGAGGGCTCATCCCTCACCTGCCTCTCCTTAAAAACATTTCCAACTTCTGGTGTCAATTCACCAGGCAGGTATGCACATGCCACCGCCGCTTTTGCCGCTGCGCAACGCTCCCATCTGCCCTGCGTTTCCTGCCCTGGGGGGAAACCCAAGACCATTGCTGCTCCTTGGTTACTGAAAGGCTGCCCTGAGATGATGCCATACGTAGGTGCCATGATGTTTCGACTCATTTCCGGAGGACCTTTTTGCTTGGCTCTCGCCCGACTCGCAGCAGCTGCCAACTTCACTGTCACCTGAGTCTGGAAAATTACTTCTGAACCTCAACAAAACATCTTCTACAGAGAATGGAAAATGGGCTCTCACAACTGCACCCAGGCCTAGAAGATAGTTCCACGTTGAACTTTCGGAAAATGTTATTTCCTGGGAAAAGCCCACCATGTTTCCTGATCCCTTGCCTGCGGTCAGTTATGTAAGGCCAGCCCTGGTTAGTCCTTGGATGAGGGGCCAGAAGGTAATACCTGGGATCTTCCTCCATGAAGAGCGAGGAAAAGAATCAAGCCCAAAGTCCCAGAGAGCTGCAAATCTGGGTTGACAATATCAGGCGAGGAGAACCAAAGTCCTGATGTAAAATCTACAGAAGGATTCAACCCTTGTGCGTTTGCCAGCATGAAAAGACCCTCTTTGTGCAATAGCCCTCTGCAGGAACTGATCATTTTGCAAGCGAATGGCCTTTTTAGAGCCAGCCTGGCGTAGCGGTTTGGGTGTGGAAACCAAGGTCCGATTCTCCGTACGGCCATGAAACCGATCGGGTGACTTTGGGCAAGACACACTCTCTCAGCCTCAAGGGAATATAATAAACCTCCTCTGAAGAAATCTTACAAAGAAAACCCCATGATAGGTTTTCCTTAAGGTCGCCTTAAGTCAGAAACAACTTGAAGGCACACAACAACAACAAAAAGTGCTTTTTTATTCTTTGCTTTTTAAACACCTTTAATGGTTTTACTTCTATAAAGATTTCAATTCTGTTATAATTTTGCTGTTTCACATGTTTGCAGCTACATGTGCTTTTCACCTGTACACTTTTAAAACATTTTTGTAAGTGGTCTTGAGTCCCAGCTTGGTGGAAAAGGAAAAGTATAAACGGACAGAGACTTCTCCAAAGTACGTGTCTGCCCTGGTAAATCCCTGGTTAGTAAGTGCTATAAACTCCCATTAGTAATCACATTTTTGGAGCCAATAAGGAGTGACACGCCACACGTACACACAAACACTTTATCACCCGATTTGACATGCTTTGGCAATCTGGGTGAATCATCCTCCTGATCTCATGGGGCAAAACTATGGGCTTCTCTTCCTGGTTACCAAGAAACAGGCGAGGAGAAACTGTATTGTCACCTTTGCGAGAGCGAGGAAACCAACCGCTTCTCTTTCTTCTGAGTCACAGTGATTTCCCAGGTCCGGATGGCCCAAGAGAGGTTTCCCAAGCCGGGGCCACAAAACGCTGCAATTTGGGGCACAATTTGGCAAGTTCGTTTGTCCGTCCGCGTCACACCGGAGCATAAAGCTCTGCCAGAGTCTCTATGCTGGAGACCGGAGGTTGCACCTTTTCCCGGTTATGCGACAACAACAGCCCCATAGGGCCTGGTCTTTGCACACTTACAGTCAGTCGTTGAGCCAGTTTGGAGGCACACTGTTCGTAAAGTTACAGACATTCCCAGAAACTTCCCTCAATTGTGCCAAGAGTTTTCCAGCTTCGGACTTTTATCTCGGCAACTGACTGGATCCTGCCAGGCAGCTGCTACGGAGCAGAGGCTTTGCCAGTTAAGGTTTTTGTACAAGAGCCATACAAGGGGCTCAAAGTCCCCTTTGGCTTTTTCATCACACGCTGAGAATCTGCGGATACGGGGGGGCCGACTGTCCTTAACTCGGCAGCCTGTTGAAGGGAGTGCTCCCACTTTAGGAAGGAAAGATGCCCAGCTTTGAAAAGGCACTCGGTTATAATTGCACATTTGTTGGTCTGTGCTGCGGACACCAGGCAACTTCTCCGGGCCCTTCCCTAGGAATTCATCCCAAACTCCCACACGATGTTCGTTTTTGTTTGCATTGGCCACCTCCGCCTTGAAATTGCCCTTTGCAGAAGGTCACTGGTGTGCCACTAAGCAAACACGGGACAGAGCGTGAGCTTTTGTAGACTTCGCTCCACTTCCTCAGATGCATCTGGATCTCCGAACAAGCAAAGTCCACCACCTTCTGAGACAACCAGTTCCACTGTTGAATAGAAGTGCTTTAAGGGTTGTTTGTTGTTGTCTAGGTGTTGCTGAGCTTAATCCTGCCCCGTCAGCCACGTCCCGTGATCAGGAACGGTGGGAGATGTAGTTCTGCAACCGCCAGAGAGCCATGGATTCCCCTTTCGTGGCAAGAGGAGGTGGACATTTAAGTGGTTTCGATAATTTATAGGGAAACTTTGAGGAGCTTTCCACTAGTAGTAG
The DNA here is from genome assembly GCA_034509955.1 of Urosaurus nigricauda. Classification (NCBI taxonomy): domain Eukaryota; kingdom Metazoa; phylum Chordata; class Lepidosauria; order Squamata; family Phrynosomatidae; genus Urosaurus; species Urosaurus nigricauda. The sequence goes on along the minus strand of JAOEGL010000009.1, from coordinate 229,064 downwards.
GGAGTCACCCGCATTGGCATGTTGGGCAATAATAACACCTTTAATAATTTTGAATATTTTTTTCCCAAATCTAAAACATATATATGTTTATATATATATTTTCTACAGGAATTGTATGGCTGATAAACTCCACTGACTTCTACTGGACGCCTCCCTGGAAATAGGAGAATTATTTTTTTGCTGTTGCTACAGGCACATTTGCCAGATCGTTATTTTATAATCTGGTCTTCATTTGAGAATACTATATTAACTATACTATATTTCCCATTGTTTTAGCTTTATTTTCCACTGAAGAAGACTTAAGGTCGGAACGCGTTTGGATATTTTAATACTTTTTTATTTTGTATATCCTCTGGATGTGCCCATTCTTCCGTTTTTTTCCCATGCACTTTGGATGTTGGATATTATTATACTTTATACTTCATACATTATTTGGAAACTCTTACACCTCTTTATCTTTTCTGGAGATTGGAAATGTTTGTATTTTTAAGTGTGTATGTATTTGGGAAGTGTATTCGCTCCTTGTCGCTTTTGCTTTCTGGCACAGAGCATTGCTTCGTCTACACACCGATGCCAGAAAAACCACTGTTATGGCATCATTTGAATATTTTAGTTAGTAAAACTTTCTTACGTCTTACTTTGGGATTACCTTTTCCTAGGCCTTTCCGTTTGCCGTACAACCCCTTTTTATGCCGGTGTGATTCCGGCTGTTGCAATAAATAAAAGGAGTGTTGTAAAACCCCATTGGGTTGTTCTGCTTTTTAGCGCAGGAGGAGGACACCGGGTGATTGTGTCAATATTTACACGAAAAGGGAGGGACGCCTCGGCACAGCTGGTTTGGCAACTTGCTGTGACCTGGAGCAAGAGCTCAGCTGTGTTTTTATTTTCTTTCTTTCGTTTCCCCCCTTCTTTCATTCCTTCCTTCTTTTCTTTCTTTCTTTCTTTCCTTCACGGAGGGAGGCAGTGGGCCAGAAAGGTGACTCACTGAGGTGTCTCCTCTCCGAAAGGTGGGTTATTATGGCTTCCGGCCTCCGCTTATTTATAAACTCTGACCAACTTCCCTCCAACCAGATCGGATGATGGATGACGGCGAGGCCGAGGGAATGTTGGGCACACCTGGATTGGCCGGTCCGGGCCCAAACGGGTGGAGGTTTTGGACGGAGAGCCGGGTACATCACGAGACATCGCTGATGACAACAGTGCGCATTGTACACAACTTACTCATGTGCGACTATCGGCCAACAAAATGCTTCCAAGAAGCCCTGCACCGTTTGGGTCTTGGAGATAGACTGCACTGTTCAACGGAGGCTCCGTACAGCTATTATGACTTCCAATGGCTCTGTTCCCCTAACCAAGTCAAGTTCCATATAGATTATTATTATTATCACAGTGACAAATCCCCTCTCCCAAAAAATAAATAAATCCAGCAATGATGGCTGCATTCACACTCTGCTCCGCTCTGGGCCCCACAACAAACTACAATTCCCAGAATTTCACCGCATTGAGCCACGGTACTTAAACCGGTTTATTTCTCCAGTGTGAATGCAGCCTTACTATCCAGCATACAACTTTTGCAACCGGATCCAGGAATGGGAAAGACGATGGCGATGATGGGCCACCTTAACTTTAGCATTCAGGAATGCCTGGCAATGCCTGCCGGTCGATCCCAAATCGGCCGGTGATCCAGCGCCACACAGAGCAAGACATGTGGCTTTTTGCAGGAGGAGGAGAAGGCAGAGACCTTTCCATAACTGGGTCAGAGATGCTCCGATACCAGTCGCACCCCGGGGCAGGATAGCCAGCCGAGGAGGAAAACAAACCGAGGGTGGAAGCTGACCTGGATCTTCCGCCACAACTGCCTGCGTGCCTCCACCGTCTCTCGCACACAGCACTTGCACACAAGGAAACATGCAATGCAGCCGTGGCTGGTGGCTCCTGTGGCAGTTGGACGGTGAATCTAGTTGACCAGACGGGAGGAATTTCTCTTTATTTCGGATGGAGCCAATTGGAGCCAATTCGAATTCACGTGAATTTGCTAGTTTAGCGTGAATTCCAATTGCATTCGGAATGCGTTCACTACCCGAAAATGACCCCCCATTGCCCGAAATTGCATGAGATGCTTTAATACGAAATAAAGTAAAACCCAGGATTATGTTCAGAATGACTTCCCTTTTGCCCGAAATTGCGTGAGATACTTTAATACGCAATAACGTGAAACTCCAGGATTGCGTTTGGGTTGCCATTGGATTATACTTCCGATTTCCATTGTCTGATAAGGTCCTTAAATAGGCTGCACAATATCCTCCTTTGTCCACAAGGCTAAGAAGAGGATGGCTTTGGTCAAAGGGATGGAGACAGAAGGCGGCCCTGGATATTCCTCCCCAAAAGAGGGTCCAGGAAACGGCTGGGCAGCCAGGGTTCCTCTCCCTGCAACCAACAGTCCACCGGGAAGCTCTCTTGCGCAAGCGCCATCGAAGCAGAGAGAAGTCACAAGATGCTCCGAGAGGAGGTTTCGCCAGTTCCTTCCTCTGAAACGAGCATGGAGTAAGAATGGTTTGGGTGTTGGACTACAACTCTGGAGACCAGGGTTCGAATTTCCGCTTGGCCATGTAACCCACTTTGGTCAAGTCACGCTCTCTCAGCCTCAAGGGAAGGCAAAGGCAAGCCTCCTCTGAGCAAACCTTGCCAAGAAAAAAAGCCTGTGACAGGCTCACCTTAGAGTCACCATAAATCACACCAAAAAATGACTCGAAGGCACACAACGCACATACGCACACACACAAGTGTGTTGCATTGCTTACAATTCTTCAGGTTTAACAAAATCTGGTAGGCCTGGCTTTGCATGAATTCTGCAACCAAAAAACGTGTCTTTGGTGGGCCTGGAGGAGGATTAAAAAGGATTAGTCGCTCCCCTTTGCAAAGCTGACATTTTTTAAAGTTGCTTCACATGGTTGCCTCTTCCAAGAAGACTGGTCTGTCGGCCGTCCTGCCCTGACCCGACCCTTCCTCTAACCTGGGAAGACGTTGTCCTTTTTCGCAAGACGGCCGACCGTTGAGCAACCAGCTCCGAAACGTTCAAGGCATTGGCTCACCTCCGGGAGGTGGACCGGACCCATTGCTCCATGTCTGGGTTTCAAAAGCCTGCTTTTGTTTTTCTGGCTCTGAGAGCTGACTCACCGAGATTGTTTTGCCTTCGGGAAGAGCTGCCTTCGGAGGGCAAAAGAGGAACCCAAAGAGCAGCCAGGGCCTTGAGGACAACAGGAGGGTTTTGTTTTGGGAGCGGGTTGGGGCTATTGTTCCATCGTCCCCATAGCTCCCTTCCTTTCCGACCTGAGATCACCTTTCTTCTGCCTCCAAGTGAAGCCAAGACCATGGACCTTATCGCACCGGACCAATTCGGATCGCATCTGAAGCGACCTTGGAACTGTCTTTCTCCTCTACCAAGATATCACCCTTTACCTACCAATATTTTAACTTAAAATGCTATGTCTACCTGGGCCTTTATTGCCATCTTCTTTCCCAACAAACGGTTCCTGGAGACCATTCCTCTTGATCTCCTTGATTCATTAGGGTCCTTCATCCATCCATCTCCAGCATCTTACAAAACTTAGAAAGCCAATCATATCCATTGTGCAGAGTCCTTGCTTTTTCCACCTCTCTGCTATTAATAACCTTGTTGCCGAGAACATATATATATATATATATATATATATATATAAAAGCATTCTCCCAGACTTTTTCTGAATCTATTTTATCTAACATATTTAAGTTTCGGGTTTCAACTCGAAGGCCTTTCCAAAAATTATTCGGAGAGCAATATGAAGAGATTTCCAGAACAGTTTTAATTTTTAAAACTAGAAATGACTTTGTGCAGAGCCCAGCCTCTGGCTGTCGGGTGACTCTTGTGTTTTGAATGCTGGATTCGTTTTCGGTTATTAGACACCCGAAAGAGGTTTGGCTGCTTTAAATCTACCAACCTCTTGAGAGAAACTGAGTCATGGTTCGTGACTTTGGCCAGCAAAGCTGCTTTGCCCGTTTTCACTCCTGGCTGGCAGATCACAAGACTGGCAGCCTCCGAACTGGGTTTGCCACGTCACGGATGTTGGGCTTCCTCCTTCCTTGCCACGCTTTCGTTTCTGGCAGGAGTTTCCTTTTATCAGAAACAGTCCTCCCAGGTTGGAAGAACAACAAGGGACTGCAGAAGCGGCAACAACTCATTGTTTTGCGGCTGGGCTTTTGGGTCAGTTAGAGCACCCTTGAAAGTAATTTTGCAAAAGGCCACAGAACCCAACAGGTCCTTGCTTCCCACCTTGGCATTTGTGATAATGCCATGGTGGGCATTATTTGCTCCTGCTTCTCTTCGGAGAAAACAGGTCCATTATGGATTTGCAGGACTTGGGCAGAGCGTTAAAGAACTGAGGGTCTTGGAAATGTCTCGTCCTGGACATTTAAAAATAAATGACGCAAAAATAATCGGAATGGAAAGCCGCTTTGTACTTTCGGAATTTAGCGAAAGTAAAAAGGTGCCGGTTTTGACGGCTTTGCGTTCGGGTTATGCCATTTCTCTTTCACGCCAACATTGTCTGATAAACATCCTGCAAATGGGGGTTGTTTTCAGTTTGTTTGTTTGTTTATTATACAAATCTTAAAATGCAAACAAACCATTGTCAAGAGCAATGACTACAAACATGTACTTTAGCAAAAGTAAAAAGGTGCTGGTTTTGATGGCTTTGCATTTGGGTTATTTTTGCATTATTTCTCCTTCACGCAAATGTCATCTGATAAACATCCCACAAATGCAGATGGCTTTCAGTGTAAACTCCTAAGGATCGGGAGCTGTTTCCTACCAACCATGATCCATTCGCAGCCCCCCAGACAATACCCAGCATCCCCAGAATCTGGATCTGTCAGCGACCGCAGTTCTTACAAAAGCTCAGAAACAGAGGTCCGGAACTGAGATGCCACATTTCAAGGGAATTTTAGACGGTGGTTTCCTGATCTCAGCCCAGATGCAAAGTTGAGACAGCTTTTAATGATAATGATGATGATGATGTCTGTGGTTGCATCTCCCACCCTTCTGCGCCATGCGTTTGTCGTCTCACGTTCTTCGCGGGAAACTTTCACAATACAATCATCTTTGCTTTTACATCGGAGGCGCATGAACGCTGCACGGTAAAACAATGCTCTTTGGGGTCCTTCCTGAACAAAAGGCTAGAAATGCAAGCGAGAAGACCCTACAAGGGGACGCAGCAACATAACTCTGGAGTTTATCACACGGGAGGAATTTCTCCCAATTTCGAATGGAGCCAATTCAAATTCACGTAAATTCGTTAGTTTGGCGAATTTACGTGAAATCTAATTGCATTCGTAATGCGTTCAGAATGACTCCCCATTGCCCGAAATTGCATGAGATACTCTTATAAGCATTAACGTAAAACCTATGACTGCATTCGGAACGACTTCCCTTTTGCCCAAAATTGCGTGAGATACACTCATTCGCAATAACTTGAAACGCCATGATTGCGTTCGGATTGCCATTGCATTATACCCCCAAATTCCATCGTATGATAAACTCCTCTGTTTCAGATTAATTCACTTGAACCAGTTAAGAGCAGAAACAAATGAACAGAGAATAAAACGTAGGAGGTGAAAGCTCTTCTAAAAGTTATCTGGCACCTGGTCAGTACTTTTTGCGTTGTTTTTAAATTGTATTGTTTTAGACTTGTTCGCCGCTTCGAGTTCACCTACATTGGGTGAAAGGTGTGATATAAGAAAATAATAATATTAATTAATTAATTAATAATAGTCCAACGCTCTGCCCACAATGGAAATCCGCAGTGAAAGTATCCCTGAGAGGTGGAAATCCGATCCAAACTCCATTTAATAACCTTCATCGAAGAAGAGTCCATCGTTTTCCAAATGAATCGGTTCCACTTTTGGACGGATCTTAACCGCAAAAAGTTCTTCCTAATGTTTTATCAGAATCCCCTTCCTTTTAATCTGAACCCTGTTTCTTTGAATGGCAGCTGGATGTTGACAGGGATTTTATTAATGTGCCGCATTGTCCATATTTCCCACTTTTCAATGGGTATATTTTTCAAAATGCTCTCCTATTGCTTTGTGGTTTTTTTGTTGTGTGTCTTTGTTATTTCCAACTTATGGCGACCCTAAGGCCAACTTTTCATTGGTTTTTTCTCTTAGCAATTATTTTTTTCCAGAGGCGATTTGCCATTGCCATCCTCTGAGGCTGAGAGTGTGTGACTTTCCCAAAGTCACCCAAAGGGTTTCCAAGGCTGTGCAGGGACTCGAACCCTGTTCTCCAGAGTCATAGTCCAATGGTCAAATGATAACATGCCAGTTTAATTATATTTTAACTTACATATGTTTTTAGTGAAGGGCCAGTGTGATATAGTGGTTTCGGTGTCGGGTTAGAACCTCAAGAGACCAGGATTCGAATCCCTGCCTGATCATGGAGACCCACCTGGTGGTGACCTGGGTGATCTCCCTTGATCTGTAGGGATATAAATATATGATGATGATGATGATGATGGTGATGGTGATGGTGATGACGACGACGACCTTGGGCAAGTCACACACTCTCAGCCTCTGAGGAAGTCAATCATGTCAAACCTTCCTTACGGTTTTGGATGGAGAGCCGTTCCAAAGGAACCGACAAAACGTTTGACTCTCCATAGACAGGATGACAATAGCACAATTGCAAAAAGCGATATTGCTCGGAACAGGCCACACTATCCAAAGATATACATCTTGTAAACATAAAATAATAATTAATAATAATATAATAATAATATCAGAAGCTGCAGCAGCAAGAATAACAAGCCATTGTTCCAGGGCAGATCCTATCCTCTGCTGCAATAGAAAACTAGCTCATTGGGAAGAAAATATTGGAAACGGTCCCTCCTTGTACGTGGGAAGAATGTGAGATTTAAACCCCGTCCTGCAAATTGCCAATCTGGGCCCCGGTTGCTCTTAATCTTTGTCCTCGGGCAAATCTCTTGCACGAAGAGACGGTGGGCTTTTCCATTAGGTTCTGCTTTGCCCTGAAATCTCTGTCTCTGCCTTCCGACTGCAATCCAGCCGGGCTCTCCAAGAAGAGAGGATGGCAACCTATCACCATCTGTCATGGTTTCTATAAATACTCTGCATGAAGAAGAAACCAGACAGAGAGAGAAAGAGAAAGAGGGAGGCAGGGCAGCCACCGGAGAGATTCCAGCGCTGCTTAGTCTCAGCCAGTCTAGCCAAGACCATGCTCTGGGTTCCGGTTTGCATGAGGTTGCAGGAATGCCCCTTTCTTTCCCAGGTTAAGCCAAAGAGGTGGAGACGGAGACCATCCTTAAATGGGCCACTTTGGGTGCCCCCTTCTTTGGCTTGTGGGGCCTTTCGCATTACCTGTCTGCACAGGCCCAAAAGGAGTGCCCCCGTCCCTGTTGCAAGTGCTCCATCCTGTCACTGCTTTAGTCCTTTGCCAAACAGGGATGGCCAAAGTTTGGGAAAGTTGCACAGAATGATAGAGTTGGAAGAGACCCCAAGAATGGCCATCCAGTCCAACCCCCTTCTTCTGCCATGCAGGAACTCTCAATCAAAGCATCCCCATTGACAGATGGCCATCCAGCCTCTGCTTAAAGACCTCCAAGGAAGGAGACTCCACCACTCTCCGAGGGAGTGTGTTCCACTGTCGAACAGCCGTTATTGTCAGGAAGTTCTTCCTAATGTTGAGGTGGAATCTCTTTTCCTGGAGCTTGCATCCACTGTTCCGTGTTCTAGTCTCTGCAGCAGCAGAAAACAAGCTTGCTCCCTCCTCAATATGACATCCTTTCAAATATTTGAACAGGGCTATCATATCACCTCTTAACCTTCTCTTCTCCAGGCTAAACATCCCCATTTCCCTAAGTCTTTCCTCATAGGGCATGGTTTCCAGACCCTTCACCATCTTAGTTGCCTTCTTTAGACACATGGCTCCAGTTTCTCCACATCCTTTTTGAATTATGATGCCCAGAACTGGACACAGTATTATTGCAGGTGGGGCCTGACCAATGCAGAATAGAGTGGCACTATGACTTCCCTGGATCTAGACACTATACTTCTATTGATGCAGCCTAAAATTGCATTGGCCTTTTTAGCTGCCGCATCGCACTGTTGACTCACATTCAACTTGTGCTCTACTTGGACTCCTAGATCCTGTTCACATGTAGTTCTTGTTCAGCCAGGATCCCCCCGCCCCATGGATAACAAAATCCATGGATGCTCAAGTCCCATTGAGTACAATGGCATAGCAAATGGTGTCCCTTATATAAAATGAAGAATCAAGCTCCGTTATTTGGAATTTATACTTTGCTTTGGAATATAGTCAAGCCGCGGACTCTTGAATCCGCGGCTTATAAAATCAGTGGATAAAGAAGGCTAACTGTACAACTTTCAGAAAACCAACACTGTTTTAAAAAATATTTTAAAAAATAAATTTAAGAATATAATGTGATGATAGGAGATAGTGCATGGGAACGATATAGACCTGTCATATAGCATTATTTATGTTGATTATTGTTGATTACCAATAATCATGACTTAAAGTCATATGAAAACCGGTTTGGAGGAGTGAAAACAAGACGGGATCAACACAGAGAGACAAATTAATAACAAAGAAGACAATTGCGAAGGAGGTGGAAGAACATAAAATTTTGCAACCAGGGGAGAATAAATAACAAAAGAGCAGTAAAAGCTTGCACCAGCAACGTAATAAAATATGGTCGGAGGGACGGGTTGGGAGGGATATAGGGATAATCAATATATTTTGGATGTCCTACAGCTTCTTAACAATATGGAGTTTATCACACGGGAGGAATTTCTCTCAATTGCGAATGGAGCCAACTCGCAATTACATGAATTCGCTCGTTTAGAGAATTTACGTGAAATCTGATTGCGTTTGGAATGCGTTCAGAACGACTCCCCATTGCCCAAAATTGCGTGAGATACACTCATTCGCAATTACGTGAAACGCCATGATTGCGTTCGGATTGCCTTTGCGTTATACCCCCAAATTCCGCCGTAGGATAAACTCCCCAGTTAAGGTACAGAGGTACTGTATTTACAAGATGGACAATTAAAGAAAAATTTAAAAAGAAAGGAAAACTGGCTTTCTCGGTCTAAAACCGGCTTTCTTGGTCCATCCCATTTTGGCACGTGGGGCCACCCTTTTCGGAGAAGAAGCCAGAGAGAGGCTGCCATGAGGATGAGTCATGTGTCGAGATGTGCCTTTTTTCCCCTCCGTTCCTGTTCCAACCCGAGCGCTTCAAAAACAAACACTTCGGTTCTTTCCAGAGCTGGGCAATGCATTTTTCAAGAAGGGAGGCTCAGATTGATCCACCTGTTTTGTGACATTTTGCCAGCATCTGTTCAACAGCGGAAGGAGCTGCCTTGGAGAGCGATGGAGTCTCCTTCTTTGGAGGTTTCCAAACAGAGGCCGAATGGACACCTTCCAGAAGGATTACTTTGGCTGCATCCACACTGGAGGAATAACCCGGTTTGGCACCGCTTTTCAGCATCCTGGCTCAAGGCTATGGGATTCTGGGAGTTGGAGTTTGTTGTGGGGCCCAGAGCGGAGCAAAGCTATGTATTCTAAATGTATGTGTCTGTCTGTCTGTCTGTCTGTATATATATATATATATATATATATATATATTAGAGTCTTGATTATCCAACGTAAACTGGACCGGCTGATAGTTGGATAACCGAAAATGTTGGCTAATCCGGGAGGTCCAAAGCTCCGCTCTGGGCCCCACAACAAACTCCAACTCCCAGAATCCCATAGCCTTGAGCCAGTGCAAAGCGGTGCCAAACCGGGTTATTCCTCCAGTGTGGATGCAGCCTTTGGTGACGTCTTCCTGCCAAATGGGTTGGACTGGATGACCCTCGGGGATCTCCTCCAACACTGTGATTCTCGGAAACAACGCCACAACTTTAGGTTGGGTTGCATCAGCCAAGAAGACCTATGACTCCATTTCCTCCACATTGGCTGGAAGTGACAGGGCTCTTCGTTTCTTTTATACGGCCAAAAAGGGCAGGAAGGAAACCCAGTGACAGAAGAGCAATCGTTTCTTGGAAACAGCTGCGACGGCACAACGTCACCTCACCGTCGAACTGGCTCACGTCTCTCTCCGTCGATTCTTCCTGAGCATCTTCCCACAAAGGCCCTTCTCAGACGAGGGTTTTTGCAGCCCCGGTCCAGAGTCATCCATCCAAGTGAACTCACGTGAATGCGCATTGAATTATTATCACGCTTGAATGCTGTTAATATGGACCTTATCAGACGTTGGAAATTGGAAGCATAATCCAATGGCAATCCGAACGCAATCATGGGGTTTACGTTATTGCGAATTAAAGTATCTCACGCAATTTTGGGCAAAAGGGAAGTCATTCCGAACGCAATCGTGGGTTTTATGTTATTGAGAATTAAAGCATTTCACGCAATTTCAGGCAATGGGGGGGTCATTTTCGGCTAATACGAAGTCATTCTGAATGCATTCCAAACAGAATTGGAATTCACGTGAATGCGAATTGGCTCCATTCGCAATAAAGAGAAATTCCTCCCGTCTGAGAAGGTCCTATGAAGCCATTCCAAAGCCAATCCAAAGTCAGTGAATTCGAATTGGCTTCGCAGTAACAGCATTCACGCGTGATAATAATTCAAAAACTCCACGATGGGTTTGCTTTAGGGTCGCCGCCATAGGTCAGAAACGGCTTGAAGGCACACAGGAACGGTCCCTATAAAATTTTATCCCAGTCTTCCTATTTCTAGCTGCAGAAAGTGAGACGGTGGGAACTGTTCGTATCTAGACTTTTCTGCTGCCTCTGTAAAAGCTGAGCTGAAGTTTGAAGTTACTGCAAGGGGCAGCAATGGCCCTGAATCTGGATTCTCAGGATAATAATCTGGAGCTGCTTCTGCATCCAAGCTCCACTTGTATTCTGTGCAAGAGCTGCTTTCCCTGTTTATCTCCATCTTTGGACAGACAACAGACAACCGTTGACAGATGCTTTGTTTTCTGGGCAGGGCACCGTGTTGGTCTCGTTCCTCCGGAGCTTGCAAGGGATTGTTGCCAACACACCTCAGGCCCCGTCCTGTCACAAGCGCCACGGCTAGAAAAAGGGGGAATTCCTGCCAGGTCCTCCTATCTTTCCTCGGAGCCAAAGGGCCCTTTGCATTATACAGTTAGAGCCCTTCGATGGCCACGGAGTGGCATCCTGGGATTTGAAGTTTGGGGAGGCACTAGAACTCTCTGGCTGACCATTCTAAATTTATGTGTCTGTCTGTCTGTCTGTATATATATATATACATATAATAGAGTCTTGATGATCCGACATAAACTGGATCGGCTGATAGTCGGATAACCAAAAATGTTGGAAGGTCCAAGAAAAGCCTTGAAATCACCATGAATTGCAAATGCATTGAAGTTTAATTGCAATAACAGTAAAAGTAAATGTTAAGAAATCCCTGATCAACGTTGCGATGTACAGTAGAAACAGTTCAGTCCTCTGAAAATGTAAAGAAATCACAGGAAATTTAAAGAAATCACAGAAAGTGTAAAGAAATCACAGTGACGTTGGATAATCCGCAATGTTGGATATCCAAACTTGGATAATCAAGACTCTACATATCAAGAGGCCATTGTAGATCCATTGAAGCACTTTAAAAATAAATAATAATCCTATAATGCTTTTGACTTCCAGGATGAACAATTCAGTGCGGACGCTCAAGACCTGCCTTCCTACATCGGTTCTTATTGGGATATTTCCTGCTGTTTTCCAAGCCCAAAGTCATGAACAAGTCACCCTTTTTAGAGTTGTTTTCCAATCCTGCCGCACATGCAATGAAGTGGCTCAGCCTCACAAAAAAGACAACAACGATGTTGTCCTTCCAGAGACATCCAATTGTCGAGCCATAGCACCCCTTACTGGAGAAAAGTGCAATTAAATACATTTGTGCGCAGCCTCTGGATCCTTTGTGGATAGGACTCCTTTGGTTGCCCATCCAGTTGCGTACTCTTCGCCTTCAATGCAAAAAGTTGCGTAGTAGTACAACCGATGTGTAGTTTTGTCGGCGGTGATATACACCTTACAGTCGTCCCTCCGCCTTTGCGGCTTTATTTGGATATCTTCTCTCTGGCCATCTCTAGGTCCTCCCTAACTTGGGTCTCCATTTTTCTTGAACGTCTTGAATTTTCTGGAATTTTGTGGTGCTTTGTCCTCCTTTTTGGTTGTGACTTTGGTCACTCTGCAAACACAACAAATGGGCAAAAGGAAACACAAAAAAGGGAATTAATCCCAATATAACCAGCAGAGGGGGCTGAGCCCTAACAAAAGAAATGCTTTGCATCTCAATTTATTTAATCCACAGATTTAACTATCCATGGCTTGAATATATATCTATATATATATTCCAAAAAGCAAATTTTATATAAAGTACACCGTTTTGCTTTTTTGTTGCATACCTTCTAGTCATTTCTGACTTATGGGTGACCCTAAAGTTGATCCGTCGTGGGGTTTCCTTGGCAAAATATGTTCAGAGGAGCTTTGCCATTGCCTTCCTCAGAGGCTGAGAGAGTGTGACTTTATCTACTCCATCTTCGTATTTTTTTTATCTTCTATGCTTAACTTCCCATACTAATAGTACTCTGTGATATAACTAATTTTTTAAAATGTTCTAAAATTGACATATATAAATTCTAAGGATTAATACTTAGCATATATTAATTATATATTAAGGATTAATACTTAGCATATATATATATATATATATATGTATGTATGTATAAAATCCTTGGATAAGGAGGGCTAACTGTATACAGTATATATATGTGTGTATATGTATATATGTATATGTGTATATATGTGTGTGTGTGTATTATATAAAACATAAAATATAATATAATATATAAATATGATATTATATATTATATATATAAATATAAATATTATTTATATAAATATAAACCAATAATTATATATATATATATATATATATATATACATACACACATACACACACACATATACATATATACATATATGTATTTGGTTGTTTACTATTGTATTTTATTGACCGTTGGAATCCTGCCTCGATCCGATGGAGAGGTGGGAAATAGAAATTATTATTATTATTATTATTATTATTATTATTACATACATATATATACCGCATACAGTTAGCCCTCCTTATCCAAGGATTGTTTATCCATGGATTCAATCATACACTGATTGGAAATACTTAAAGATATATATATATATATATAACCATAGGCTAACCTTGATTTTGTCGTTTTATATGAGGAATACAATTTTACAATGCCATTATATTTAATGAGAGTTGAGCATCCACAGATTTTGGTATCCACGGGGTGTCCTGGAATCAAACCCCAGCGGATACCAAAGACTCACTGTATGTATGTGTATATATATATATATATATATATATGTAAACACATAGTTATCCATTAATCTAGAAATCCAATTTTTACCAATACACCCCATTGATTACTTGCATATCCCATTATCTGTCCCCAATCTTTTACATATCTCCCTAATTTTTCATTTCCCATAAGCCAAGTCAATTTATCCAGTTCTGCCATCTCTCCTGCTTTTAACCATGAGGTTCTTCCATAAAGGGGCTGCAAAGTGCAAGCCCATCCTAAGACCATTGGTGGATTATTACAGAGACAGGAACATCTGGCCAGTATCTGAAGCCAAAAACTCATCTGTCTGCAAAAGGCAGGCCCATCCATGTGCAGCACACATGCGCCTTTACCATCCATGCACAACGCACACCATGCACAAAGGCAGGCATGCTCCCATTTTTGCCGGCTTGAAACGGATATAGAATCCTACACCTCCCTTACTCTTGGTTTAGACCTTATTATTATTATTATTATCCCTTATTATTATTATTATCCCAGGAGAAGAGCCAGCTCCCTTCTTGTACATCCTTTCAATATCTGGCCCATTCCCTGCAAAATCTCCTTCCTCGGTCTCCGTGGGAGAAGCAAACACAATGCAATGCAATGCAATGGATCTACCCGATTCAGCCTTAGCTAAGCCCTCCCTGCAACCTTTCCAAGCTCCTTTCACTAAGGACCCATTGATTTATTGAACATAAATGGTGCAGTAATGAAGTGCCCAAATCGTCCCAAGAAGCGGACAGATGGTGCCGTGCCAGGGGAGCGTGCGCCAAGAAACAACATTATTGTCTCACATCCATGTTTTCCATCAATTGAAGGGAGCTGTTTTTGCATTGCTTAGTCTGCCTCCTCCTCATTTAATAAGGAAAAATGGAAGCTCCTGCAGCCATTTTCTCCTTCTCACTCTGGTCTTGCAAGCAGGCCACGAAGGAAACATAACGCACATAAACGCGCATAGCACAACCCCAAACAGGAGCCCATCTCCTGGGCTATCCATGAACTAAAAAGCACCAGGCGGTTGATCTGCTTCTTCCGTTTCTATTTATTTGCACCTCTGGAAAAGGCAGAGGAGAGGAAAGAATTAAGGCCAGAGTGTCTGGATCTCTGGGAATGAGGCAGGGATGGTGCAGAATAGAAGCCTTGCAAGGAAACCTGGAGAAGAAACGATGTTGTTGCAGCAGCAAACAGGGCCAGCTCAGTGCGGTGGTTTTAATGTTGGATTAGGACCCTGGAGACCTGGGTTCAAATCCCTGCTTGGCCAGGCAATCCCTTGGTCAGATCAAGCTCTCTTTGGGGTTTGTCACACGGGAGGAATTTCTCCCAATTTCAAATGGAGCCAGTTCGTAATTACGTAAATTCGCTAGTTTAGCTAATTTACGTGAAATCTGATTGCATTCGGAATGCGTTCAGAATGACTTCCCATTTCCTGAAAATGACCCACTGCCCGAAATTGCGTGAGATACTCTAATACGCAATTACGTGAAACCCCAGGATTGTGTTCGGATTGCCATTACATTATACCCCCAAATTCCATCGTATGATAAACTCCTTGGTCTTAGATAAAGGCTTTTGCAAACTTCCTCTGAAGAAGTCTTGCCAAGAAAACCCAATCATGATGTTGTTGTTGCCATTGTTGTTGTTGTTGTTGTATGCCTTTATGTTGCTCCTGACTTATGGCAAACCCTTCATAGGGTTTTCTTGGCAAGGTTTGTCCAGAGGAGGTCTGCCATTGCCTTCCTCTGAGGCTGAGAGAGTGTGACTTATTGCCCAAGGTTGCCCAATGGGTTTCTACAGCCGAGCTGTGAATCGAACCCTGGTTTCCAGAGTCATAGTCCAACACTGAAACCACTACTCCATGCTGCCTCTCAGGGTTACATAACAGTAAGTCAGAAACAACTTGAAGTTGCACAACATTAATACAAAATCTGTATTAATGATATATAATATAATATAATATGGTATACTCTAGTGACTCCCCCAAGACGTCCTGCCCTGATCTTTGATTGTTTTAAGAGGTCTGAACTGCATTCTTATTGTTGTTGTTGTTATATTGCAATTAATTTGTTGTTTGTTTTAATTAGGGGGGAATAGGGTTTTTATTGTATTGTATGGTTTTTATTGTTGTAATGCTGCCTCGATCTTATGGGAGAGGCGGAGTAAAAATAATAATAATTATTATTATTAAAGTGTTATTTAATTATTATGCAAAGAGATCTTGCAGCACCTTTGAGGCTAACCGAAAGAAAGTAGCTGGCAGCATGAGCTTTTGTTGACTTGAACCTACTTCCTCAGATGCAGGGAGCGGAAGGTCCAGGGACAGAGCCATATAACCAGTGACGGAAATGCCAAATAAGTATAGAAATGCAAAGGTTTGTAGGTCTGGAGACCAGGTCCCAAGTCCAGGTGTCAAGATGGCAGCTATGCCTTTCCTTCTGCCTTTGTGCCCCAAGCGCCATCCTTACGCCTGGGCTTGGGACCCCATCTCCAGACCTACAAACCTTTGCATTCCTATACTTATTGTTGGCTAAAGCCAGGGAGAATAGACAGC
Organism: Urosaurus nigricauda; assembly: GCA_034509955.1. Lineage (NCBI taxonomy): Eukaryota > Metazoa > Chordata > Lepidosauria > Squamata > Phrynosomatidae > Urosaurus > Urosaurus nigricauda. Next base: position 213,050 of record JAOEGL010000009.1, on the reverse strand, counting down.
CCTAGGAAAGGTGGCATTGGGCTTCTTGGGCACAATTCTTACGCGAGGATCAGTTCCAGAACTATCCCATTACCATCCATTTCCAATAATGGGATATTCATTGCCAATAATGGGATCATTGTGGGATGGTTCTGGAATAGACCCTACTCGTGTGATAATCTCAATAGAGTGAGTGGCCAAGAGAGCCCTCCTCCTTCCTGCTTCCCTTCAAGAGGCTCCAAGGGGGGTTTCCAGGGCGCTCTCCAAGGTGCTGAATCCGCTGCTGCTGCTTCCATTGAAGAAGAAGAAGAGTCCATCCCAAAGCTCTTGCTTTGCCTTTTGCCTTGCCTTTTGCAATGCCTTGCCTCTCCCCTTCCTCTGCCCCCCAAGTCTAGGGCAGCTCCTGCCCCCAGGAAAGCCTTTCTCTCCCTAGGAGCCTCCAAGGGGCTGCAAGGGGCCTCCCTCCCTTCCTTCCTCAATCCTTCCCAGGGACCCAGAAGGAGACCCTCCCCCTTGCCTTGGGGGGGGGGCTTCATCACCCCCTCCATCACCCCTAGGCCCCTCCCACCTCCCCCCATTGGCTCCCTTCCCTGTCACTCAAAAGCAATAGACCCGCCTCACCTTCATTGTCCATCATCATCATCATCCGCAGAGAGCTCCAAGGAGACAGACGCCGCAAGAGCCCTGGTCCTCCTCTGCATCCTCCTCCTTGGTCTTCCTCTTCTTCATCACCTTCTTCTTCCTCCTCCTGCTCTTTTTTATCTTCCTCTTCCTCCTCCTTTGCCTTCCTCACTCTTCCTCTCTTTACTCCTTTTCATCTTCTTCCTCCTCTTTCTCACTCTTCCTCTCCTCCTCTTCTTTTCCTTCTTCTTCCTCTACTGCCTCTCTTCCTCCTCCTTCCTCACTCTTCCTCTTTTTCCTCCTATTCCTCTTCCTCTTCCACCATGAGCTCCTCCAACTGGGACCCCCTCTTCTCCTCCTCCTCTTTGGGCCGGAGAGCCTTGGCGGGGTCTCCTTCCAGGCTGCCCAATTTTTCCTCCTCCTCTTCCTCCTCGCTCCGTCGGGGGGTCCTTGGGGGCTCCCCCTTCCGCCACCTTCCAGCCCCGAGCAGCTCGGTGGACCACCTGGAGGCCCTCTTGTCTGGCCCTTCTCCGTCGTCTCCATCTCCGTCCCCTTCTTCCCGGGCATCGGAGAAGGCTCAGCTGCAGGGCCTGAACGACCGCTTCGCCTCCTACATCGAGAAGGTCCATCTCCTGGAGCAGCAGAACCATCAGCTGGAGGCCGAGGCCGCGGCCCTCCGGGGCCGTCTGCTGTCGGAGCCCTCCCGGCTCCAGGGCCTCTACCAGGAGGAGCTGCGGGAGCTGAGGGCCACCTTGGAGGCCTTGAGGCAGGACGGGGACCGGGCCGCCTTGGAGGGCCAGCGCATGGCCAGGGACCTCCAGAGGCTCCGCCAGCAAGAGGCCCTCCAGGCCCAACGGAGCCAACAGGCCCAGGAGCAGCTCCGCCAGGCCCGCCGCCAGGCAGACCAAGACACCCTCCGGAGGATGGAGCTCGAGAAGAAGGTGGAGGCCCTCCTCCAGGAGATCGCCTTCCTCAGGAACCTCCACCGTCAGGAGATGGCCGAGCTCCAGCAAGAGCTCCAACAGGCCCAGGTCAGGCGAGGCAACGGGAGAGAAGGGAAGGGAAGGGAAGGGGGCTCCCCCCCAAAAAAAGAAACCTGGGGAGACCTCAGACTCCTTCCTCAAATCCATGGAAGTTGGGAGCAGGAGCTTGGGTAGACCTGAGTCTCCTTCCTCTGATCCGAGGGGTGGAAAGATGGAGATTGGTAGAATGGGCTTCCATTGGGTTGAGCTTCCTCAGATGCATGAGATGCAAAGAGAGAAATTGGTCGCTTCCATAGCTTCCATAGACTTGAGTGCCCTTCTTCGGAGGCATGGGGTGGAAAGATGGAAGTTGGTAGCATGAGCTTCCATCGACTTGAAGATCCTTCCTCTGAAGCGGAAGGAGAGAAGTTGGGAGCAGGAGCTTTGGTATATTTCGGACCCCTTCCTCAAATGCATTTGGATTCTTTGCAGGTGTGGGGTACACAAATATTTCCCCCAAATGCCCAAAAGTGAAAGGGCATAGGTTAGAAATCAGCTCCCGGTTTTGAAAAAATTGTATTTTTCTTCTATGTTAATGCGTATTTTCCAAGATGCTGAACGAATGCCCCAAACCGTGGCCTTGGACATCTCCTTTGACTTTCCTATTATAACCCAGAGGGTCCACATACCTGGCATAGAGGTCACCTTTAGGTGAGGTTTAACTAAAACAGGAGAGCCTCCGTCCTTCCCTTTTGCAAGAGGTTTGTATCTCTCATTCTGGCAGTGATGTGATGAACCCACACTTGCTTTCAGTCTTAATTTCTTTAATGCCAAACGATGGGGACCCTGCAACTCAACGGCACGTTCTCCTTCCGAGGGCTGCGTTTTATCCTCCCCTATATTAAAAGCAAAAGAGGGAAGGGGAAAGGATTCTGCTCCGCTCTGGGTCATTTCTTGTGCCGCTATTACTCTGTGCACCATGCGACAAGGAGACCATGACCCAGCATAGCCATAAAACCTTGGAGTAATAATCAACCACCACCCAGCTCCATTGAGAATATTGCAATCCTTGCAGATTTTCCGAAGCGGCTGAGCAAAGCGGACGCTCAGGTGGCCCCGTCCTTCAGCTGCGCCACTAAGGTCAAGGCTCTCCATCGACATGGGCTGGGAAAATGCACATGATGCCCTTGAATTAGATTTTGCCTGGCTTTAGGCTGGTGATGAAAAGGGGCCCCCGGAGATCTGCCTTAGGAACCGAGGAAACATTTGTTACTTGGGTTTCACATGACTTAGTCAGGTTTGCTTCTCTGTCTTTTGGAGGATCCTCAGTAATCTACTGAGCAGGCACGGTTTGGTCCAAAGCTACCAGTTCAAATGAGAACATAATTGAATCTTAGCATTGAAAAGGATTGCAGGATTTATAGTCCAACCTTCCCAGACAGGAAATACACAAATAAAACACTCCTGGAAGATGCCCAGACAGCCTTGGTTTGTACCCAAAGCAGAAGAGTCCACCACAATTTCAGGCCGTCCCTTCCACTCTCAAACAGTTCTTAGCATCAGTATGGTTTTCGTGTTTGGATGGAATTTCATAGAATTTGATAGAAACCCAGAGAGGAGGGGAAGATATTTTGGATTTTGCATAAATAAAGGTTGTCTCTTTATTGTGGTTAGAGGAGTCTTTCTTAAATGCATCTTGATGGCTGGAGCCTTCTAGCTATGCAATGTCACATCTATTTTCTGAAGGGAAAACAGTTTGGAAGGAAGGAAGCAAAAGCATTGCCGCTCCACACAAGGGTTGCACGCAACACATTTTACTGTGTAACTCCACATGTGGGCACATAAGCTTTGAAAACTTATTTTATTATTGGCTGTTATCTTTTAATAGTTGATCTTTTCAATGTAATTGCAGGCGTTGTCTTATCTCCAAAAAGAAGCACCTTCTTTTTAGCTGGTGGCTTCCACGTCAGTCGGAGGGTGGGCACTTGGCCACTCCATTCTAAGGTTTTAGTCCATGACAAATATCCAGTCCTAACATAGGACTTTGGTTGTGTTTTCACCCGTGTTGGTCCTGGCCTCCCTGCAAATCGGTTTCTTGGGATGCTTTCTGCTGGTCCCGCTTGCCCCATAGCTGAAGCCTGTGGGTCCCTCCTTGGGAATAGTGGCATGTGTCCTGAGGGACCTTCTTCCTTCCTGTTCCCCTCCAGGTCCCTGTGGAGATCGACGTCAGCAAGCCCGACCTGACGGCCGCCTTGAAGGAGATCCGCCTGCAGTACGAGGTCCTCTCTGCCCGCAACCAGCAGTCAGCCGAGGAGTGGTACAAATCCAAGTTCGCCAATTTCACCGAAGAGGCGGCGCGCAGCAGCGACAGCATCCGCCAGGCCAAGGAGGAGATCTCGGAGTATCGCCGCCAGCTGCAAGCCCGGAACGTCGAGATCGAGGCGCTGCGCAGCGCCAACGAATCCCTGGAGAGGCAACTGCAAGAGGCCGAGGAGAGGGGCAGCAGCGAGGTCCACGACCTGCAGGTGGGAACCCGTCTGGAGAGACGGCAGGACAACCGACGGGGCGGAGGGGGCCAGGACCACGACGCCCACGTGGCAAAGAAACCGCCCCACAAATAAGGCTAGCGTAGGCCCCGTTTGGGCATTCAGTTTGGGGCCAGGCAACAGCCATAGGGACCTATTAAGTTCCTCCGAATCCACCGAGTGCTGGAGACCAGAATTCAAATCCTTGCTGAGCCATGCAAACTTTAGCCAAGTCCCATGCTTTCTCTCAGAGAAAGGTAAAGGGGAAACCCCAGTGTATTGACCTTGCCAAGAAAACCCTGCGATAGGGTTCACCTTTGGGTTTTCATGGCCAAGTGGGAATTTGAACCACGGGCACAAAAGTCATCGTTCTCCCATTTTTAACAGATACTCCCAAAAACATTAAGGGCGAGGCAGTCCAGGTGGCGGACAGGACCACAAAATGGTCTTCGGGCAACATGGAGCCTGTGGACCGTACAATCCCTGACCCCGGTTTGGAGGCTCAGCTGCTGGGGACAGTGACGTGTCTTCTCCCTATTTTTGGTCAGGCATAACACCCATTAATGGAACCAGAGAGAGTCTTGTTATTTGCCACTAAGTCGGCTTAAACATCTGATGAAGGAGAGGCCTCCAATTCAGCCAGCCATCTACGAACCCGTTCAGGTCTTTCAAGCGCAGGGCAGCCGTAGATTCCTTGATAGAGTCCATCCGTCTTTAGTGCCGTCTCCGTTTTTTTCCCTTACGACCTCCACTTTTCCTAAAATTATCAGCTTTCCCAATGAGTCACATCATCTCATGGTTATTTCCAAGAATAGCTGAGTTCAGCCCTTTTGGCTTCTGGGGAGAGTCCAGGCTTGATTTGCTTTCGGACCCATTAATCTGCCTTTCGGGTACCCCCAGAACTCTCCTCCAGCACCGCATTTCAAATCCTCTTCTTATCAGTTATTTTCACTGTCCAGCTTTCACAATTTCACCCATAGAAATTGGTAATACAATGGCATGGGAGCCTCTCACCTTTACATGTAATGATATAGCCCTTGGGGTATGCCCTAATACCTTTCAGGAGACCATCGGCCAGTTGGAAAACGCCTTGCGGACGACCAAAGGAGAGATGGCGCGGCACCTCCGGGAATACCAAGACCTCCTGAATGTCAAGATGGCCCTCGACATTGAAATTGCAGCGTACAGGTAAAGGTCCTGCTTCTTGCGAGTTTTCTCTGATTTACATTCAGTTTAAGTTTGAGGTATTTCACTTTGGGGGGTCATTTCATGTGATAAACTTCCCGCATTTGCAAGTTTTCTTTAAATCTAAATCTCTTTTTAAAAAACCTGTTTTTCTTTGGGATCTTCCTAGTATGATAAACTCCAGTGTAAAATTCAGACCTCATTCATCACCTCGCTGCCACGGAAGCCATGAGCTCCGGCTGATTTATGGCGAACGCTTGAAGGAGAGTTTATCAGACGGGAGGAATTTTTCTCTATTTTGAATGGAGCCAATTCGAATTCACATAAATTTGCTAGCTTAGCCAATTTACTTGAATTCTAATTGTGTTCGGAATGCGTTCAGAATGACTTCTCATTGCCCAAAAATAACCCCCATTGCCCGAAATTGCGTGAGATGCTTTAATACGCATTAAGGTAAAACCCATGATTGCTTTTGGAATGACTTCCCTTTTGCCCAAAATTGCGTGAGATGCTTTAATTCACAATAACGTGAAACCCCATGATTGCGTTCGGATTGCCATTGCGTTATACTTCCAATTTCCGTCGTCTGATAAACTCCAAAGTCCGCAGTTCTGTTCCATCTTTGTCTTTCCTTGGTCTCTCCTCCTGTCCCTAGAAAACTGCTGGAAGGAGAGGAGACCCGCTTGAGCAACGTTGGGACCGGCGCCAGCACCAGCGCCAGCTTCCTTGGGTTGAGCTACCCTTTCTCCGCAAGTCCTCTCTCCGGCTTGAAAGGCTTCTCCAGGGGCACAGTGGCCCCCAGGAAGGAGGACCTGGAGGACAACTCGAAGGAACCGGAGGACGACGATTCTGGAGATGAGAAGTGAGACGCCAACGTGGCCAGAAACTACGCCGGGCGGGGGGGGGAAAGTCTTGCAATCTCTGGATTTCTTCTTTGCAAGGAGGGCGAGGGGGGTGCTTTCAGTTTTTCAGACCGTTTTGGGAAAACACCTTTCAAAGCCTGCAGAGACAAATGTTTGACTGCCAGCTGCAAAAGATGCCACAGATCCTTCACCCGCACATCATCATCATCATCATCATCATCTTATTAATATTATTATTATTAATTATTATTATTATTATATTTATTTGTATCCCGCCCTTTTCCCAAAGCTGGGATTCAGAGCGGCTTCACAACATTAAAAAACAGTACAATTAAAAAGATAGGGGGGAAAAGTACATTGAAAAGGAATTAAATTATCACAATATTAAAACAGATAGTTATTTTTAAAAAAATAACTGCATCCACACTGGAGTGATAACCCGGTTTGGCACCGCTTTAACTTGTTGTCTGACTCACTGCTATGGAATTCTGGGAGTTGGAGTTTGTTGTGGGGCCCAGAGCAGAGCGGAGCTCCGCTCTGGACCCCACAACAAACTCCAACTCCCAGAATTCCATAGCCTTGAGCCAGAAAGAGTTAAAGCAGGGCCAAACCGGGTTACCTCTCCAGTGTGGATGCAGCCTTCGGAAGCGTAATCCAAGGAAGTAGGCTAGAGGAGTAGTTTCCAGTCTGTGATCTTCCAGATCTTTTGGCCTTCGGCGCCCAGAATCCCTGGTCATTGGCCATGATGGCTGGGGATTCTGGGATCTGAAATCCCCAGAGGACCAAAGGTTGAGAACAACTCTGGAGAAAGTCATTGGTTATACTGTATGATACTAATTCCCAATGAGTTCTCTAGGACCTCATTCCCAAACTTTGGCTTGAATCCTGTTGGTGAGTTGCAGCCAGAGTAGAACTACTGAGTCAACAACGTAGAGGTAAATCCAGTTGATTCAATTGATCTACTCTAGTTCGGACTACCAGTTTGGCCTATCGATCCTATTATTCTGTAGAACGGAGCCATACCAGTTAAAGCCGTATCAAACGGTACCAAGGTGTAGTGCGCATACAATCTCCGTTAAATGTGTGTCGCGTCCTTAAGGTTAAAGGCACATGGGCAGAGGTTTGGGTCTCTTTGCTCTATACCAACGTGACCCAAGCGGCTTTCTTTGGGACTTATTCCGTTATAAATATCCCTAGATATACCCAGGAGCGATTGTTCGTGAGTCTTCCCAGAAAAATCATTATCGGGATGAAAAGGAGTAAAGTCCCAAACTTTTGAAAAGTCTTCAAAAACTGTCCAGTTTTCAAAGTCTGGCACTTAATCCTTTTCATGCTGATAATGATTTTCTGCAAAGACTCATGAAAAGCTGTATAGTAGTTTTCAAAGACTTTGTTGAAGAGGGAAGGAAATGGCTAATACTTACTCATTGTTTGCTTTGTGGACAGAAAAATCACACAGCCCTGCTGGAACCATCATCATCATCATTATCATCATCATCAATATATTTGTATTCCGCCTCTCTGTGCAACACAACCGGGGCTGCTTACACATTAAGACAATACAATCTCATCCCAAAATCCCACCACCACCCCTAACATACAATTAAACAGTACATTGTTTAAAACATACCTTAAAATATTAAAGAAATTTGGATAATAAACTCATATCAAACAGTGGCTATAGCAGAGTTCAGGGGCATAGCAAGTTTGGGTTTTTGGTATTCAGGAAAGGCCTGCCAGGAAAGATCCGTCTTAAGAGCTTCCTTGAAGCTGTTTAAGGTGGCAATGTGACGGATCAACATCTGTTTATTGCAAAAACCATAAACATCCAATGCCCTTTTCTCACCTTTTTGGTAGCTGCCTGCAGGTCAGCGGCGTGCCTTTGGAAAGCATTTTGGTGAGATGATGGGCAAAGGCAGTGCCAACCGTGCCATCTTTGCTGCACAGACCCAAATGTTCTGCATCGGCTTCATCCATATCAATTGCGTTTGCAACAAAACACGGTTGCGGCCCTTCTACTCCAATCCAGGGCAACGTGGCAAGGACACATTCAGCAGGTGCAGTTTTGGCACGTCTTTGCGTACCCACAAACAGCCCCACAAAGAAAACCTGCATGCGCTGAAGCCGTCCAAGGCGCGACAACACATCGACCGGGATAAAGAGGAACAAACCCAATTTCCTACCACCCCAACCACAGTCCTTATGTTGGAATAAATACCGTTGCACAAGTGTGGCATCCCAATCTGTGCAGGATTGTGCCCTATTTTGTGCGTGTGATGCTCTTCCTCATTTGTAAAATTTGCCCGTCGCTCATTTTGCTGCAGAGGTCAGCAATTGTACATAACCCTCCCTTGGGCTGTTTCTCCATATCAAAAACGGCATCACTTTTTAAAAATAAAAACCCTCCCTTGAGGATGTTCATACTTAGACTTAGTCTGGGTGGGGCCTATCTTAAATGTATTTGTAATTCTTTTTTTAAAAGAAAACATTTTGGGTGTGTGTTTTGGGATAATATTTTGGGTAAAACATAAATGCAAGTATCTAGGATTAAGGGGATGAGCACAAAACCTTTAAGGGTTGGGTGACCAGAAGGACAAGGAAAGGGCAGCAATGAATTCTTGATAAAATCTTTGCATCGTTTCATTTGTTCAACAGGCGTTTTGGAGGAGGACGTTCCTGACCCGATTTGCGTGTCCCAAAGTCCAGGTGCTGTTAGAGAAAATGCTCTGTGCATGTCTAAATAGAGAGCGTTTCTTAGTATGTATGCGTGTTTGTATGTTTGTATGTTTGTATACGCATAGAGGAATGCAAACAGAACGTAAGACAAGGGCCTCACAGAGACATTTCAAAGGCTATTTATTTGCTAATGGGGTGCGATCAGTGCATGAAGCTACATTTCCCAGTTGTGTCCTGTGATTAATTTCCTTCTTTAAAACACACACTCACACATACTTCTAGACTTTTTTAAAAACCGTGTTTATAAGGCAAATAAAATAGAAATTAGAAACCTCACTGAAAGGTCTTGAATTGCTTTGTGACGTGAAGGGAAGGGCTTAGGGGCGGACAGGATTCTCCGGTTATCTTTTTGAACCTTTGTAAAGTCAAAAGGTTTTATCATACGACAGAATTTGGGGGTATACTCCAAAGGCGATCCGAACGCAATCATGGAGTTTCACGTTATTGCGTATTAGAGTATCTCACGCAATTTCGGCAAAAGGGAAGTCAGTCCGAACGCAATCGTGGGGTTTCACGTAATTGTGTATTAGAGTTTCTCACACAATTTCAGGCAATGTGGGGGGGGGGGGGGTCATTTTCGGGAAATGGGAAGTCATTCTGAACGCATTCCAAACGCAATTAGAATTCACGTAAATTCGCTACACTAGCGAATTTACGTGAATTCGAACTGGCTCCATTCGAAATTGAGAGAAATATCAATCCACTGCATCCTGGTCAACAGGAGAACAGACCCCTGTTTCTTGCAGCAGCTGCTGCCCATAAAACAGAATTAGGAAACTGTTCCCATTGTGACGATAGTGCCATGATCGCGATTCATCATCCATTGGGCATGGAAGCCCCCCTCTGCCTTTCCGTTGTGCCTCCCCTGATCCTGATCCGATCCCTGGTTGGCTTCCTCTTAATCCACTTATGTCCCCGACCTCCATCTGTGCAGCCGGACATTGATGAAAACCAGTGCTCTCTCTGTAGCCACCCGGCAGGAAAGTCTGTGCCGTTTATTGAATTAAAAGCTCAGGGCGCATTAATACATCATCTCTGCCGTGGAAAATATATCTCTGGACATTACAAGCAACTAATGGATGGGGAAGCGGGGGAAACAACCCAAGAGAGACGGCTAACCGAAATAGAAAAATGGGGTCGCAATAAGTTCATGGACTCTTAGTATGGATGGATGCCATCTGATCAGATAGAAGGGATGGAGGGACAAACAAAGAAATGCCTCATCCTATTTCCCTCTTATAGATACCGGGGGACAATAGTCATGGAACCTGTACCTGCTCCCAGAGTTTATCCATGCCAACGATTCCTCCTTCCTTGCAAAGTTTGGTAGATTTCCACAACGCCTCGTCTTGTCCGCAAAGCCTTCCCGGCAGCGTTCCAAAAAATAAATAGGCTGAAACGTTTCTGAAACAGAAGAAGAGAGATCTCAAAGGCTGACCTGGCACCTCGAGGAGGGGGACCCGACACCAACGTTAGGGACACCAGTGTTTTCTGGCACTTTGCTGAAGCCAAAGTCAAAAGGAGCTGGCTGGGACCAAGGTGCACCGGGATGCCGTTGATGCGGCCACTAGGAGGTGATCGTGACCCAATATTTTCCACCAGAAACCCAGACTGTTTCCACAAGTTGGAAGATTTGGAGGCTGTCTAATTAGCTTAGCAAACGTAGATACAATAGGACCTTGGTATCCGCTGGGGCCTGTTGGTGCTAAACCCCATGATATGCAATAGTCTAGTAAAATTGCTCCCTTATTGAAATGGCAAAATCAAGGTTTGCTTTTCGGAATTTGTATATTTTAGGAATAATTTCAAGCCATGAATGCTTGAATCCACAGATAAAGAATCCGTGGAAACGGAGAGAACAACCGTTAAGAACCGGCACACAGCAGTGATTTGAGCTTTGGACTTAGAACTCAGGGAGACCAGGCTCCTAATCACTGCTCAGCCTTGGAAATACACGAGATCGTATTGGAGAGGTGGGATAAAAATAAAAATTATTATTATTATTATTTAGATGGCTTTGGGAAAGTCACAGAGCTTATTTTGGATTCATTGGTGGTCTCCCATCCAAGGACTAACCTGAGCTGACCCCCACTTAGCTTCCAAGATCAGATGGGATCTGGTGCTTCCCATCCAAGTACCAACCAGGGTTGGCCCAGTGCTTAAACCCATAGATCCATCTATGAAAAACAGTACACCCATTTTAGCCTTTAGTCCTTATTGGTCCCCATCTCTTCCTTTCCACTCCTCCTTTTCTTCTCTTGGCTAATCTTCCATAAAGAATCAAAAACAGCTGGAGATGTGCAAGGCTCCAAGGCAGGCCTTCTCCTGGCCTTGAGATCCACTCAAAGGAAAAGAAAGCCAGCTGTTTAGAAAGCCCGCCAGGGAAAAACTTGGACATCTGGACCAAATCGGTGCAGCTTTTCACGGAGAGCCTTTGTGCTTCAGTCCTGCAATTATTCCGTGCAGATATAGGTGCTTGCAAGGGCTGTTTCTTCCAACATACTTATCTGTTCAACCCATCAAGGCAGATGAGATCCTACTGAATGCCACCAGTGCATGAAGCTCCGTCAGTGGGATTAGAGAGATGGCAAGGAGAGGGTGGATGCTGGACAAGTGAGAACATGACGGAGGTCTCCTGGTTTGGGAAAATACATTGATCTAGACTACACTTGCCTTGGGCAGCATAAGCATAAGTGTTGGGCAGCTGAGTGGTGGCTGTTGTGTTCCTTAAAGTCATTTCAGACTTATGGTGGCCCAAAGGCGAACCTATCGCACCATCGTAATAGGATCAAAAGGAGTGAGAAAAGCAAGAATGGCAGCTTTGCAATATTCTGCGTAATCCTTTTTTGAAAATCCAAACAGTTGGGTGCACAAACGCATCATGTTCTTAAACCGAGCGCTTCACGCTTTCTGGCCGTCATGCACAGTAACGCATTGGTAAGGAAATAAATACTCTTTCTTCTGAATATCTTTCTAATCTAGGTACAAAGCTCCTTTTTCAATTAAATCCTGTTTTGCAAGCCTTTCTCGATAGCAAGAACAATGAGGGAACTTGCGGCACTTGAAAGATGAACGCTGAACATGTTTTATCATGGCATAAGATTTTTGTTGACTTTAGCCCACTTCGTGCATCCTACAAATGTGGTGGCAAGCCACAAAAGGGTATGTCCAATAAAAACCATTCCTTATTAAGCGGCTACAAGATCCCTTTGTTGATTTTGCCGCAATAGGTTACAAACCCTGCGACTTTTCACAGATGAAAACCGGGACACCTGGGACAGAGTGTGACAAAATGGGATTTATTTTAATGCATTGTATGGTTTATCTTTTATTGTTATAATGCCGCCTCGATCTTATAGAAGAGGCAGGATAAATAATAATATTATTGGAGCTGTCATCCAAATGCATCAGTCCGAGTCCTACTGGTTAATCCAAACTAGCGTCGACCCATTGACTCACTCGTCAAGATTTATGGAAATCCCATTTATTCAACGGTTCTACTCTAGTTGCAACAAACCATGAGATACGAGGGACGTCAACACACCGCAGAAATAATGCAGTTTTGACCCGACTTGAAGTGCTGTAGCAATCCTAGGCAATCCTAGGAGTCGTAGTTTCACACGGTCTTTTGCCTTCTCTGGTGCTGCGACGAACTACGAATCCCAGGATTCTGTAGGATGGAGTCGTGGCAGTTAAAGCGGTGTCAAGCTGCATTATTTCTACAGCATAGACGCACCCTTAGGCCATAAAAAGCTCTGTCCATAACAAATTCTGGTTGGGGGATTCTGGGAGTTGTAGCCGAACCGTGCACCGTTCCCTGCGCTCTGCTTTAGGAAATGATAGGGAGCCCTTTGCATCTTCCGACCCGTTGGCAATTTCCACTCCGCACAAGCGGACTCCCTTTCCCACACTCAGGCCGCGCAACAAATAGACCAACGGCTTTTGTGCTGGAGAAGAAAGAAAACCCTATAGACCTTGCCCCACCACAATTGTTTGACTTGGCCAGCCTTTCCCAAAATGCCCAATGTTCACCCTCTCTCTTGGCAAAATGCCGCCCGCTGGAGTCACACCCAGAAATGTCCTCAGCCCAACGTTTCACTCCGTGTCAGAAAGATTATGATCATCGAGGGAATGAGAGACGGAGGCCCGGTTATCCAACACGTTCGTGTCCCTCCCAGACGATGACGGCTCCGGAGGCAATGGTTTCGGCATTCAGAAGGATTCAAAGGGGCCCTTGAAGGCATATATAGATATATACAAAGCAGCCTCTCCCAGGATAAGGCAGAAGCAAGCTGAAACCTGACTGCGCTGCAGCCGCTCTCTCCAAAAGCACCCAGTTTTGATGCACAATGGGCTCCCACCAGCCTTTCGTTGGGTTCAGATTTCTCCTAGTTAATGGGACTGTAATAACACCCTTTAACAAAGAACGGTAGCGACGCAGGGTCAAGTGAGAGACAGAGTCTGGGAAGTTACCTTTTTGGTCAACATCCCCTGGTATTGCCCAAGCCAGAGTGGTCAGTGGCCAAAGTGGCCGGAGGATTATAGGAATACTCTGTGTCTGGGCCTCCGAGTCGCCTGTTGACTTATGGCAGCCCCATGAATTTTGTGGGGTTTTCTTAGGCAAGGAATCCTCGGAGATGGTTTTGCCAGTCCCTTGCTCTGAAACTCAGCCGACAACCCTGGTATTTGTTGGCAGTTTCCCATCCAAGAACTAACCAAGCTGACCCTTTAGAAATGAATTTTCAAAACCTGCAAAGGACTGGCATTGCTGGGTGACATTAAAAGTGCCTACATCACCCCAAATCCACAAAACCAGGATACCTTTACGGGGACAATCAAAATACACATTGTACATGTTGCAAGCCTGGCTGAAGCACCCTAAGAAAACGGGCCTTCATGTTATCCGACGACTTACGGTGATTCCAATAATCTCACAGGGTTTTTCTTAGGCAAGAAACATTCAGAGACGGTTTTGCCAGTTCCTTCCTCTGAAACGGGGCCTCCAGCATTGAGGGTTCATTGGCGGCCTCCCACCCAAGGACTAAACAGCCTTTAACCCTGCTTAGCTTCCAAGATCAGATGGCATCTGGTGCCTTTAGGGTACTTTAGGTTGCCTGTTGGCTTATGGCAACCCCATGAATTTCATAGGTGGAAATAATCTATGTGGTATAATAATAATGCAGTTTGACCCCATTTTAACTGTCACAGCTCATTCTTACAGAATCCCGGGACTTGTAGTTTTGTGAGTTATCGGCATTCTTGGGCAGAGGATGCTAAAGGCCGTGCAAAACAACAAATCCCAGGATTCCCTAGGATGGAGCTACAGCACTTAAAGTGGTGTCAAAGTGCATTATTTCTACCGTATAGATGCACCCTTGGCCATACCGTCACTACATTTCTCACTACTTGTACTTCTGTCATTTCTTCCTCATTTCTTCTGAGCGTTGAGCAGAAGAAAGTCACAGAGCAACATTCAGGGAACAAAAAGGATTATGTTGAGTTAGGGGACCCTAAATCCCCATTTTTTACTCTTTAAAGTAGTCCGGCCGACATTCTTCGAAGTAGACCATTTAAGGTGAGACGGCCTCGAGGCCAACCCACATCACCTTTCCTTGGCTTTCCTTGCCGGTTTGGCAAAGCGGCCTTTCTTTACCGTCAGTTTCTATCTCCTAACCTAAACCCTCTCCCCACCCGCAGCCAGCTTTGCAGAAACGAATAAACAGAAAGTCAAGGAGGGCAAGAGCAAAGTAGGACTGAGGCCTGGCTTTGGGTTGGCTTTGGAATGGCTTCGTAGTAACAGCATTCACGTGTGATAATTCAATGCGCGTTCATGTGAATTCACTTGGATGGATGCAGAGTGACTCTGGATTGGGGATGCAAAAACCCTTGTCTGATAAGAGCCATAGAGTTTTCTTAGGCAGGTGGTTCTGCCAGTTTTCCTTCCTCTGAAATAGAGCCTCCAGTGCCTGGGATTCTCTAGAGCAGTGGTTCTCAACCTTTGGGCCTCCAGATGTTTTGGACTTCAATTCCCAGAAGCCCTCGTCAGTAGTAGTAATAATAATAATAATAATATACTCATTTTTCAGGAATTCTAAGAGCTGAAGTCTCCAAAATCTAGAGGACCAAAGGTTGAGAACCATTGCTCTAGAAGTTCCCCTTCCAAGGACTAACCAGGGCTTAGCTTCGAAGTTCACTTCATAACGGCAAAGGAGGACAAGGCGCTCTAAAGTAGGGCAATTCAAGAAAAATGTAGGACATTACAAAGCAAAGGCTGAAATAAACACTCATATAAATATAAATCCATGCTTCGTAGTCATGTCAAAAGGGAGGACCTTTTGGAATTCCTCCTGGACAGAAGGTGGGCTTCCTGGAAAAGGAAGACCGCTCTGGTTGCCCTGCACCAAAAGGGAACGAAGGGCCACTTTTTATCCCTTTAAATGTGGGAGTCAACCAGATCTGTCAGATTTCTAAGCCTCCCGTCAAGTCAAAGGCATTTTGTGGGTTAGTGTGGTTTTGGGTCGGCTAATCTCCTGCGCATGAAGCGTAGTAGACACTTCTCTTCCTGTATCTCTGAGCGCCTCCCAACCAAAGGCATGTTGGAGCAAAAGCGGAGGCCGCATCTTACCTGCCGGTCCTGTCCTTGGATGCAACCGACTTTCTGCAGGAACAAAGGAGGCTGACGCGACCCATCATCATCATCATCATCATCATCATCATCATCATGGCTTCAGTTGCCACTCCATCCCAGCCAAGCACTTTCTTGGCTCTTGTTCTGGAAAAAAAAAGAAATTGCACGGGCAGAATCTGATCCCTTTCGCGCCTCCACCCACCAAACAAAGTCCTAGTTCTGTATACGTCATCCTTCCCTCGAGAGACAAGGGTTGAAAGACAGCTTCATTTATTTATATACCGCTTCCAGGAATAACAGATGCTGAATCACGGTGATGCCGGAGGCGCAAGGAGGCTGCCGAAATGCCAGGGGTCCCGATGGCCTGGAGGTGAGAGGTATGACCCTGGGGCACCCGCCGGGCATCCTTGCTGTGAACGGTTTTAAAGATACGCCAGCCATCTCCCTCTTCATTATTACCTCTCTTTCCTTATAGAGAGTCACCAACCTCTGCCCCTCCGTCGTATTTCAGTGTCTAGATTCCTCCATTCAGTGTTAATGGGAAATTCAAACCAAAGTTCTTTGCAGAAACCATGTCCAGCATCATGTAAACGACATGCAGCATGTTTTAAACATTTATTATTATGTCCTTCTGGAATGGAGCACGGGAGGGAAGTGGTCATTCGGCAAAGGAAATTTTGTTCCTCCCCAATGAATTAAAAAATATTAAAGTTTAAAGTTTCTTTTATTTTGACAATTGAAAGGAAATCAAACTGAAATGTCCGCTCCCCCTTCTTCTCCGTCTCCCCTGATCCCATTTCCTTGCCCTCAGCATTCCTCTGACTAACCATCCTTAATTGTAATTAAAGCGGGATTTAACTTTCTCACTGCAAAGGATAGCAGGATAGTTGCCGGAAAGAAAGTCCTTAATGGACGTGACACAGTTGTTTAAATACTGGACACAGCTCTGAAGATTAGGGTTTGATTCCCGGCTTGGCAATGAAACCCTATTGGGTGACCCTGTCCAAGTCATATACTCTCAGCCTCCTCGGGGGAAGGCAAAGGGAAAACTCCTCTGAAGAAATCTTGCCAAGAAAACCCCATGATAAGGTCGCCATAAGTCAGTATCTAGCACAATCTACTGCAGACAGAAAAATCCTTTTGTGCCTCTGGACAGCTGCAAATGTTTGGCCATGATGCTAATAAGAACTCAAGGATGCATCTGCCTATGGCAAAGGCCATGCTCACTACGGAAGGCGTGTTGTAAATCCCATATCCAGAAAAATAAAACAAAATAGTACAGGAAAGCAATGAATGGTTGCTGCTAGAAGCGCTCCAGGCCTAATCTGGGGATTGCTCTGTTTTCAGGTTATTATTTGGGGCTTTCCCTTACTTCCAAGTAGTTCATGAGGATTAGAAGTGAGACAGTGCCGTGTCAGTCTGGAATATCAGTAGACAAAGGGATCTCGTCACACCTTTGAGACATAGGGTTGTGAGCATCAGTTGTAGCATCAGCTGTCAAAGACTGCAAAATCTGACAGAACAGATCAAGTCGACAAAAGCTTATGCTACAACTTCTTTCGCACATTTATTCTCAGGGTCCTGCAAGATACCTTTGCAGACTAGAAAGTAGTGTTTGAGAAAGAAAGCTGCCCCGTTTCCTGCAGCTTCTCTCCGCTGCTCCAGAACCACAAACGCACAAAGCCCTGGCTTTGCGAAGGACTAAAACTGGGCTTTCCGTTTGCTTGCTAAAGATGGCTGAACACACATTGCAGAGGTTGCTCCCATCATCGGCTTTGCATTTGGATCCCAGCTGGCTTTCCGCCCGACTTTTCTGCCTTCTCTCATCATCATGACTTTGCAAACCTCTCTCTCCAAACCCAAACCAACCCCAGATTATGTTTGTTTTCTCTGGTGTCGGTCTTCCGATTGCTTTCATAACTATGTACTTGGAATCACTCCTTGAAACCATTTGGAACGGCGGAGATAGAAAAGACTGCACCGCTCACTCGTCGTTGAGTTTTTCAAAAAGAAAAGTTTAGGTTTCTCTTGGAAATCCTGGCACAGTGAAAAGTGGGATCCTAGCCCTACCAGCCCCAGCTATTTAGAAGATGGCAAAAAGTTCAATTGAGGCTTTGTGTTCCTCGAAGGGTTGGGAACTGGATTTTGGCAACTCAGAAAGAAGAAAGAAAGAAAATCCCCCTCTTTCTTTGGATTCTTAGGCCTTCTTATTGGCCTCAGATCTAGCCAATAACTGGGCGGCCTGTGGGTGTAGTTAATCCCCAGATCCCTGGTCCGCCCCACCGGACCAGGCATAAAAACCCGGGGCTTGGAGTGGCAAAAGGCTGGAGACTGAAAGAGACTCACTCCAAAGCTTTCCTGAAAGACCGAGATGGCTTCCACCACTTTCCTGACCATGCCCTCCGGGAGGAAGATCCCTCAGCTTGGCCTGGGCACCTGGCTGGTAAGCAAAGAGGGGCATCAGACTCTTGCTTTCTTCTCCCTTTGTTTCCCAGATCAGACTCCTCTTTCACATACTCTGTTCTTTCTTCCCTCCTTTGGTGCAAATGGTCAAAATCTGAGCATGAGACGCTAAGGCGTCGCTTGGCGGTCAGGACTTTCTCCCACCTCCGTCTCTGTGTTTGATGCCAGAGAGACAAGAATACTAGAAACGCATCCATAGCAATCTTTCGGAAGAATAAAGGAATGGGTTGGGTGCGACTGAGGAAGGCGGTGGAAGTATATATCTTGGAGATGATGGAAGTATATACCTTGAAGGTGGTGAAAATATATATCTTCCATTGGAGATATATTGGAGGTGGTGGAAGTTTATATCTTCAAGCCATTTCTGACTTATGGTGAAGTCAACCCGTCGTGGGGCTTGTTTGGCAAGATTTGTTCAGAATGGATACAAACAAAAATTCCTCAGTGATACCTATATCGGCCAACCGAAATGCACCATAGACTTGTTGCAAGCTTTTGAAGCCCATGGAGCTCTGAAAGTGTGCAACAAGTCTATTGTGCATTTCGGTTGGCCAATAAAAGTATCGCTGGTGGATTTTTGTTTGCATTTGTTAAACGGTCAACACGGCTTCCCCTGAATGTTGTTCAGAATGGGCTTGCCTTTGCCTTCTTCTGAGGCTGAGAGAATGTGACTTGCCCAAGGTCACACAATGGGTCTCCATGGCTAAGCGGTGGTCTCCAGAGCCATAGTCCAATGGTGAAACCCTGGTCTACACAACCCAACATTCAAACCACGATTCTGTATTGGCTCTTGCAAAGAACAGCAGGCAGAAAAGTCAGCTCCTATCTTCTGCCATCAGAAAACACTCTTTCCCAGGGAGATTGTGCCTTTTCTGTGCCCAGCCTCAGTAACCAGCAATGTCTGGATTTGTCCCTATGGCCGGGGTCCTGTAGAAACACCATACCAGCAATTGCACACTTTTCAGTGTTGCATGGCAATGCGGGGAAGCAGACAAAACCTGCAACCGTTTTCTCCAGGGCCATCCTTCTTTGCACAGCCAGTGCAAAGCCTTTTCCATTACGGAGTTTTATCTAATGCTGTGAGCTGCCTTGATCCTATGGGAAAGGTGTCATATAAATAAAACATCATCATCATCATCATCATCATCATCATCATTTCCTTCCAACCATCTCTGTCTCAAGTGGTACCGTTACACCAGCATCCCTCTCCAGGAGGACTAGTAAACCTCTCTTTTCAGAGTCCTTGCTACTGAATGGCTAGAATTTGGTTAAATGCCTAGCAAACTACAAATCCTCGCATAATTGCCCCATGGCAGTCAATGTTAACGCACAGATGCAACCTCAGAGATTAAAATAAAAGATAGGTACCCCGCTTTTGGCAAGAACTTACCGGAGCATCGGTTGGAGAGTCTTTGGTTTGCATGGACTTCACATCGGGCAGAGGGTTCAGGTTTCTGTTGGAAAAGTAAGGCAAACCCCAGATGGTTCCAGTTCATATCATCTTTTTGCTTTTCCAGCCCCTGCCTTGAATTGAGGCCCTTCCTGTCTGTCTGCATGGAAAGGATACAGTTTCCTTAGCAAAACCCTTTGCTCCCCTTTTCGTTCTCCTATCCAGTTCAGGGGGAAAAACCCCAAAATGTGGAGACCAAAGTGCAAGCCAATGGCACACAAAAAACACTTCTGATGCTTTTTGGGTCCGTTCTCGGGTGGAGCACAGATGCAGCCTCGGACGTCTGGGCTCCCCTGGATGGGATGGAGACAAATAAAAACTACGTTTAAACTGGGATCTGCTCCAGTCGGGTGGAAAGACAGCACAAGGAAACCAGAGAAAGGTCGGGTTTTAGCAGCAAAGGGTTTAGGGGTTTAGGTCCCCAAAGCTAGCCTTGAGCAATCTGCACTTAGACCACACTTTATTGGGGCAACCGGAGGTGTTGACCCCCATCCGGCAAAATAGGTTCAGCCTTTTGGATAACAGCCTCGAGCTAAAACCTAGAGCAGATTCGCCGTTTCTGCAAATGTGGCACCCGCCGTCCATCCAAGGCACTTGAAATTGGCTCTATTTTCAGCACCTTGGAAAGGTCCCTTAAAGTTCAGACTCAATCCCGGAGAAGATCCTCTCCGTTCCGTACGGAAAAAGCCGTCCCACGACGCTTTCTCTATCGATACCGTTGATATTTGTAACTGAAGTTTTATACGTAGATTAAAAATATTTTTAAAAAATACCGATTACAATAAAGGAGAAGGAAGAATAAGAAAAATGAGAAAAAGAAAACAGAAAGGCAGAGGAGAGCAGAAAAGATAAAGCCCTATAGAGACAAACGAGGAGGAGAAAATACAAAGATGACTTCCAACGATCTGTTCTGATGTTATGCCTTTATATAGGATATTCCAACCTCTTTCTCCGTAAACTACTTTTAACCTTCTTGCATTGATAATCCCTCCAGATTTTGAAAACCAACTATCATCAATTCATTTCCACACACACCCAAAAAATAATCTCTGGGGAGTTTCCGCTCTTTTTAAAATGTTACTAAAGATTTTTCTCTCGTCAAAGTAGTTAATTTGTCGATCTCTGCAAACTTGTTGACTTTTAAAAACCATTCTTCTTTCGCAGGCATTAGTTAATTGCATGTTAATCTTTAAAACTCTTTGTGTCAAAATATGTATTTGCCCCGAGCACTTTTTAGCATTTTAAAAACGTCTCTGTTTTATTAAGTCGTTTTTAAATCATGCTGGGAACACATCGAAGATCCCAATATTAACGAAGCTAATATTTTAATAATAACGAAGTACATTTGTGGGGGGAATCGAAGTGGGGCTGTAGTTATAAACGCAAACTGTTCATTCTTGAATTTAAATCATTTTGGAGTTTTAAAGCTGACCTTTGTTCCAACCTGGGACTCTTTTTGGATACGGATTATTCCAGGGAATCTTCCAGATCTGGAACATTGAAGCCGAACTTGATCCATAAAGGCAACAAGTCGCCTTTATTCGGTTTCAAAATATCAGATATGCTAAAGGCTATTTAAAAACCGAACAGCTTTGAAAATGTCATGATATCCAGCGACGGTTTGCGCCGCAGCGGACTTTGCGCATAAATTAGGAAATGGCGGCTTGTTTGCTTTCGTCCCTCTCAAGATGGCGGTTGTTGGCTGGGTTTTTGGATTAAATTCCCCTTAATTTCCCTCGAGTGACGTGACGTCTAAACAGTCCTTCCTGGGGCCAAGCCCCAAATTAACTGAAAACAAGTCCAGATGTTGGAAGGGTTTGGAAGGAAAACCCAGCTCTCCGTCACGGATTCAATCAAGCGGAGATGCGTCCGGGACAAAAAGCGCGCCGTGGGTCAGGTGAAGCGCGGGTCACGGTCACGCAAAGCGAGGTTTCGAGGGTTACGGAAGAGGGTTGCAACCCAAAAACATGTTTAATGAATTCTCCAGATGTCTTCATCCCCTCGAGCAACTCTTCTTACTTACAGAATAATGATGCATTTTGCTATTTGTGTTGAATAATTTAGCATCTCTTTCCCAATTCTTTAAAAACAAGTATTCCTCTGCTGTTCGACTCATTTCTTTTTCTTCTCTTGCATAATTATCGTCACATTTCTTCCCAGTTCAGCATCATTTCCAACATTGTTTTCCTATATTCCTTTTCATATTCCTTATCATAATCCAGTAATATCCCCCCCCCCCCCAAGTTCTGGGTGTAGCCTCCTTTGCAAAATATTCACGAAGGCCAGCCCCACCATGAAAGAGTTTGTAAACCAGGAGTAAATCAGCCTCCCACATGTTGTTGGACTGCAAGGCCCAGCAGCCCCAGACAAGATCTTGGCACCACTGAGACTCATTGAAAGAAAGAAGTTAGCAGCGTGAGTTTTCATAGGCTTAAGTCCACGTCTTCAGATGCATTACTTCCTCAGATGGGCTCCACCAAATGCATCTGAGGAAGTAGACTTAAGCCTATGAAAGCTCCTGCTGCCAACTTCTTTCCTTCAGTGAGTCTGAAAGGTACCACAAGATCTCTCTCCATACTGATTCTACAGACTAACATGGCTATATCTTTGAATCATCATCATCATCATCATCATCATCATCTGCATCTGAGGAAGTGGACTTAAGTCTAGGAAAGCTCATGCTGCCAGCTTCTTTCCTTCAGTCAGTCTTAAAGGTGCTACAAGATCTCTCAAATTATTATTATTATTATTACAGTGGTCCCCCGGGTTACGAATCCCCCGGGGTACAAAAACCCCGGGATCCGAAAGAGCCGGGGCCGGAAAAATGGCCCCGGTTTCCAAAAAAAAACCCGGGCTAAGAAAGAAAAGCGGCACGAAATTCAAATCGCGCCAAGTCTTTTCCTATACTTACAGTGGTCCCCCAGTTTGCGAATGTTTTCAGGTTACGAAAGGGGTGCTGGAACAGATTACTTTCGTAACCCGGGGGACCACTTGTATTATTGCATCTAAATGCATCTGAGGAAGTAGACTTAAGTCTCCAAAAGCTCATGGTGCCAACTTCTTTCCTTCAGTGAGTCTCAAAGGTGCTACAAGATCTCTCTACGCACAAATGACTTTGTAAACCAGGAGTAAATCAGCCTCCCAGATGTTGTTGGACTGCAAGGCCCAGCAGCCCCAGACAACATGGCCAATGGGTGCTGCACTCCAACAACATTATTATTATTATTATTATTATTGTTGTTGTTGTTGTTGTTGTTCTGGAGGGCTGTTCAATCCTCTCCTGGGGCTCAGGCCTTTGAGAGGTCCATGAATTCCCCTCCACGCAATCCTGGGAGTTTATTGCATGTTAGGAATTTCTCCCAATTTCGAATGGAGCCAATTCAAATTCATGTAAATTCACCAGTTTAGCAAATTTACGTGAATTTTAATTGCATTCGGAAATGCATTCAGAATGACTTCCCATTTCCCGAAAATGACCCCCCATTGCCCGAAATTGCGTGAGATACTCTAATACGCAATTACGTGAAACCCTGTGATTGCGTTCGGAATGACTTCCCATTGCCCAAAATTGCGTGAGATACTTTAATTCGCAATAATGTGAAACCCCATGATTGCGTTCGGATTGCCTTTGGAGTATACCCCCAAATTCCGTCGTATGTTGCTTTTCTCTCGCTCAGACCTTTTCCTTTAAATCTACGCCCTCCAGATTTGCTCAGACGGGATCATATTTGTTTCCATTTCGGTGCAGAATTGCTTGCAGCTTGACAGGCCAAGGTGTTTACGGAGCAAGACCTCCGCGTCACGCCACGTTTTTGGCCGCGCCAACCACCCTCCAGAACGGCGTATCCCTTGCCTTGGAGGCATCTGGGCCGAAAGAGAGGTTTCTTGTCCAACCCTTCAAGTCAATGCTTTATTGTTCTGCAAGGGCTGGCAGCGTTTGCCGCGTCGGGGCTGTTATCGGGTCCCGAAATCTCAGCAAAAACAGAGGCCAGCCTTTTTGCAAAAGCCATGCAAAGTCCCTCCTTCTGCCAACAAAATTCTCAAAAAATGAACGGAGGAGCACAGAGTTGGCCCACGAAAGAGGAACCAGCTTTTCGGCACAAGTATCGGTTGCGTGTCGGTTTTGCAAGTTGGATCCGTTTAGGGCTTGTTTAGAGACAGAGAAGTCAGCTCAGGACACAACTACACAATTGACTTAATCATTCCTTCTCCGCAAAGGACAGGGTTTTTTCTGAGAAACAGAGCCAGGCAATGTTGGCCCGGTCACACACTATGAGCCCTAGAGAAACCCAAGATATGGTCACTTTAGGGTCGCCAAAATGACTCGAAGGCACACAACAACAACAGCAACAACTTCTGTGCTGTTAGCCAGAGCCTGGCTGGGACATAGAAACACATACCGGGAAAAGTTATTAGGAGCAAATGATGGGAAAAACCCTTCTTTCTCGGGGTTATTCCTGATAAAGGCCAGTCTGGGAAGCTTTGCCCAGCCTTCTCTCTAAGCAGACTGGCACAGCGTTTGTGCACCAAACATTGCCCTGGCATTATTTGTTCTCTCTCCACCTGTTTGCTCCTAGCCAAGTCCAATGGACCGAGAGAGAAGGAGGTGACAGCGGATTAAAATTTTGGCAAGGAACCCTTTCTAAAGTCCCAGGAGGAGCTCTCCGGGGAGAGAAAGCGAAGGCTGGCACCGTCCAAAGGCCCTCCTGGCATCCTTCCTGTGCCTAAACTTGCAAGGGCAAGCCCTGGGCATCGCTTCCTGCCATCCATCCCTATGGCAGCCTTGCTTTTCTTCTTGTGCAATTTAGTCATCCTCTAATCCTCATAATCCACGCAGCTTTGGGGTTTTGCTGGTGGCCTGTTCCACCCATCCAACCCCAAAAAAGACCTCTCCTGGGCTTACAAATGGCCTGCCAGCTCCTCTGGTGCATTTGAAGGTGCATTTTACTGATGCTTTTAAATGGGTGCTGCCCTTGAAGGAGTGGCTGTTGTTGTTTGATTGTTGTTGTCGTCTTTATTTAAGCCTTACTTTTCCCCCCTAACAGGTCCAATAGAGTTAAAACATACAGAGCGGTTCAGAATAAATGGTGCAAACAAAACCGAGTAAGAACAGTTTTGCATCTGCACCATTCTTTTTGAATTGCCCTCTGCAAAAATGCAGTGCTGAAATGTGATTAAAGTATTAGCAGCAATATTATATATATAAAAAATATTGCGCGCACACGTTTAAAACATGCAACTGAAAATGTTAGAAAGCCGCTTTTAAAAAATATTCATTGCAGTTTAAGGGGAACAGCCTCCGTCCGCTTTGACCTCCCTCTAGACCAGCGATTCCCAATCTCTGGTTTCCCAGATATTTTGGACTCCAGCTCCCAGAATCCCACACCACTGGCCAAGATGGCTGAGGCTTCTGGGAGCTGAAGTCCAACACCTGGAGCGACTGAACTACAACGGAAACAACGCCTGAAACAAAATGTAGGCTCCCGACTCTAACACCGTCACTTTTCTTCTCCTGTATAGTTTTCCAAAAACATCTCTTTTGCTTGATGAAGAAGCCAACGGAGCTTCGAAAGCTTGCACGATGTGCTTTGTGCATTTTGGTTGCCCAGTAAAAGAATCACTATGGAGTTTTATCACACGGGAGGAATTTCTCTCTATTTCGAATGGAGCCAATTCGAATTCACGTGAATTCGCTAGTTTAGCAAATTTACATGAATTCCAATTGTGTTAGTAATGCGTTCAGAATGACTTCCCATTACCTGAAAATTACCCCCCATTGCCCGAAATTGCATGAGACGCTTTAATACGAAATAATGTAAAACCCATGATTGTGTTCGGAATGACTTCCCATTGCCCGAATGAGATGCTTTAATTCGTAATAACATAAAGCCCCATGATTGCGTTTGGATTGCCATTGAATTATACTCCCAATTTCCGTCGTCTGATAAACTCCAAAGAAAATATGTTCAGTACCTTGGTTAGCTCCTTTGCAGTTTAGATGGAAGCCTAGAACAGATTCCTTGCCCCACTGACAATGGGATCATCCTCCTCCTCTGTCTCTGACAACAACCCTTCGAGGCGGGCCAGGGGAGAAAGAGTTAGCAAGGTGGCTAACCCTGTTGCAGAAATGCTCCCGCGAGTGTTGACGGGGCTCCTCTGCTCTCTCCAGTCCCCTCCAGGAGCCGTCCAGGACGCCATCGAAGTGGCGGTGAAGCACGGATACCGCTACATCGACTGCGCGTTCCTCTACGACAACGAAGGGGCGATCGGAGAGGGGCTCCAGAACGTCTTCAAGAAAGGCCTGGCCAAGAGAGAGGACCTCTTCATCGTCAGCAAGGTGAGCGAGCGGCAGATTTGGGGAAACGCTGGAGAGAAAGAACGGATCTCCGAAGAAGGAGAGCCCACCACCTTTGGGGGCAATCTGGTCCACTTTCCCAAAGTCAAGCGAGCCTCAGGATCTTCCTCCCAGGAGTTTATCAGACCGGAGGAATTTCTCTCTATTTCGAATGGAGCCAGTTGGCAATTACATGAATTCGCTAGTTTACTGAATTCATGTGAATTCCCATTGCATTCGGATTGGGTTCAGAATGACTTCCCATTGCCCAAAATTGCGTGAGATGCTTTAATTCGCAATAACTTAAAACCCATGATTGGGTTCATAATGACTTCCCTTTTGCCCGAAATTGCGTGAGATGCTTTAATTCGCAATAATGTGAAACCCCATGATTGCGTTCGGATTGCCATTGGATTATACTCCCAATTTCCATCATTTGATAACGTCCCTAAAGTTGAATTTTGGATCCCCTGAAGTCCTGTCCTCTGGAGCAGCAGAAAACAAGCTTACTCCAAACATCCGCAGCCACACTTCTCACACTTTGTTCCTCCAGATGTTTTGGACTTCAGCTCCCAGCAGTCTCTGGGCCAAGGATCAGGAATCCTGAAAGCTGATGTTCCCAAACATCTGGAGGTCCAAAGTTGGAGCAGTACCCTTTTTAGAGGACATCCCTTCTGATGCTTGGAGATGGCCGCCGTAAATAATCCGAACTTTTCTCCTTTCCTCTTGTGGCAGCTGTGGAACAGTTTCCATGAGCCGGAGGACGTGAAGCCTGCTGTCTTGGAGACCCTGAAGCTGCTGCAGCTGGATTATTTGGACCTGTACCTCATGCACTCTCCGATGGGCATCAAGGTAAAGGGGTCCGGGGTCCGGAAGCCCTTGGAGGGCAACGGAGGGGCGCAAAGCAAACTTGCCACGTCCCATCTTTCTCTTTCCTATAGAACGTAAAAGGAGAACTCCTTCCGCAGAAGGACGGGAAAGTTATCATGAGTGACGTGGATTATTTGGACACCTGGAAGGTAAGAAGGAAGGCCCTAATTTGCTTCCAAAGGGAAAAAAGAGAAAACAGTCTTCTGCATCTCTCTGTCTCTTTCTCCATCTGAGGTTGCATCTACACTGCAGAATTAATGTAGCTTAACACCACTTTGAATCAGAAACAACCTGAAGACCGATGACAACAACAACCATAAAAGTTACTATTAATGTTAGCTATACAGTTGGCCCTCCTTATCCATGGATTTTTCTATCCGCGGATTTGAGCCTACACGGCTTGAAAAGTCTAAGTTCCAAATAGCAAACCTTGATTTTTTCCATTTTATATATGGGACACCATTTTGTTGTGCCATTATATTTAATAGGATTTGACCATATACGGATTTTGTTATCCGCGGAAGGTCCTGGAACCAAACCCCGGCGGAGAACAAGGTCCCGCTGTATATTACTGCACAATTAGGTTTCTTATTGCTCAGAAAGTACACACATTTTTCCCAGTTGGTTTGTCCTTTAAAACCCACGTCCGTTTGACATTTTGGGACTAACTAAGGAACCATAGCAATCCATCCTTTTCTTCTCACCTGTTCACTCACCTGCCTCCTTCCAAAAGACCCTCTTGTTGCTTTTGGCCGGTTCATCTTCCACTCTTGGCTTTTGTTTAAAAACGCTGCCGTCCTAGATTTGTCTGCCGTTCGTTTGTGACCATCGTTACGCAACTTCAGGTTGACTTTGGCGTAATATGGCAATGCAACCCCAGATTTTTCCTGGCAAGACGTCTATCTCCATTGCTTTCATCTGGGGTTCTTTGGGTCCTTTCTCGCGCAGGGGATGGAGAAGCTGGTGGACGAAGGCCTGGCGAAGGGCATCGGAGTGGCCAACTTCAACACCTGCCAGCTGGAGAGGCTGCTCGCTCACGCGAGGATTAAGCCCGAGGTCCTCCAGGTATGTCCTCCGGGCCTGGACCTTTCTCCCATTCTGACATCAGGATGGATCAGTGCAACGATGTCCAAAGGCGACAGCCTCGGCCCTGGGTTCAAAACCCCATTGCAGGGCTGCGCCATTTACTATTCCTTCTCTCTGATGCCATCTCTTCCTTCCCTCCGCAGGCGGAGCGCCACGTCTACCAGACCCAGTCCAAGCTGGTCCCTTTCGTCAAGGAGAAAGGGTTGGTTTTCATCGGATACAGCCCTCTGACGTCGCCCCAGACCCCTTTGTAAGTCTCCGCTCTTCGGCCAGGACCCTTCCTTGATGCTGGCGGAGCATCACTGACCACAAAGTGTGGCCGCACTGACCGCTAGAGAGCCCAAAGGCCAAAGGGTCAGTTCTTGGGCCCAGGGGAGGGATGGACTCCTGGAGGCTTGGGCCTGAGGACCAACCAAGCGCTTGGATGTCTTGGCACAGGACCCCCATGAAAGTGGGAAAAAACACAACAGTGACAACACTTGCTTTTACCTGGGAGAATATGTATCTAAGAATCTCTAGGTCCTCCAGACCAACAAATGCCTAGAGAAGTGTTTTCCTTATGGTCAACTTTAAGGTGGGTGGGATTGGGGGGTACGGGATGCCTATTTTAATGTTGTAAGCCGCCCCGATTGCGTTGCGCAGAAGGGCGGGATAAAAATAAAATTTATTATTATTATTTATTATTATTAACTTCTGGCAGAGCTGCACTGAAAATGTTAGAGGTTCTTAGAGAGAACATATTACTCAAACCTGACAATAATCAAATCCACAAAAAGCCAAAACTGCAAACGTGGACTGTATTTGTGGATGGGTATTTTTGCAGATGAAGAAAGAGAGGGAAGCTGGCTTCCTCTCCAAAAGGTCCAGTCTCTCTCTCTCTCATATTTAATTTTTAATCTGATTTTATATTGGCTTGATTGTTTAATTCTGTTTTAAGCCTGGAAGGGGTGGAGGGGTAGGGGTTTGTAATTTTGTGGTTTTATATGTATTTTATTGTTATTGCTTATGCTGTAATCTGCCTTGATCCACTGGAAAAGGTGGGTTAAAATATTATTATTATTATTATTATTATTATTATTATTATTATTATTATTCTATTATCCAACCTTCAGTTATCCAACGTTCTGGATTATCCAACATCACGGCTGCTGTGATTTCTTTACATTTCCTGTGATTTCTTTAAATTTTCTGTGATTTGTTTAATTTTCAGAGGACCGAACTGTTTATACTGTAACCTCACAATGTTGATCAATGATTTCTTTACATTTACTTTTACTGTTATTGCAAGGAAACTTCGATACATTTGCAATTCGTAGTGATTTCAAGGCTTTTCTTGGACCTTCCAGATTATCCAACATTTTCGGTTATCCAACTATCAGCCGGTCCAGTTTATGTTGGATCATCGAGACTCTACTGTATTATCATTATTATTATTATTTAGTATTATTAATATTAAGTCATGGCATTGTAGGCACCATCTAGTAGCCCCATGACTACCGTTGCACAACCAAGAAGAACCCATTTTGCAGAAGGAGCTTTTGGACACTCTTCTTGGAGTAAAGAGAGGAGTTGGTGTTCAATGGATAGGACAACGGTAGGAGTCATGCAACATCCAGATGTCATTGGACTGCAACTCCCAGCAGCCCTAGCAAATGCAACTGGCGATGAGGGATGCTGTGAGATGCAGTCCATCGGCATCAGGGCTTAGGCATGATGGTTTCCCCCTTTTTAGTCAATCTCTGGTGGACCCAAAACAAGCAACAGCTTTGCTCAAAATTAAAATCTTGGGGATTAATCAATTAAAACTGTGTTTTGAAAAAATGTATTGGAATGAATCATCTTGGTTAGCAAGTTTCCCAAAATAATAATAATAAATAATAATTAACATTAATAATATTTTCTCCGCAGCAAGCCAGGTCCTAAAAACGGCATGGAGGACCCCGTGGTGAAGGAGATTGCCAAGAAGCACGGGAAAACCCCTGCTCAGGTGCGTACGGGTCGAAGGTTGCGCTCGCAATGGGTTCTTGCGCAGGTGCTGCGGGCGGGCGGGAAGGCGAGACCGCGTCCCTTTGGCGTCCCTTTGGTGTCCCTCTTCCAACTCTATGGTCCTACGGTTCTATGGGTGTTTTCGCAGGTCCTGCTCCGCTTCAACATTCAGAGCGTCATTGTCACGATCCCAAAGAGCCAAACGCCTGAACACATCATTGAGAATACAAAGGTAAGACAGAACCTTTGAAAAACACATTTTCCCATTAAGATCTTATGGACTGGAAGCTTGGAGGAGGGAGGGTGCACCAAAAGATATTTTAAAGACACACCAAAATTATCATCATCATCATCATCATCATCATTCAACTCAGAGCTTGGAAAACATCAAGCCTGGCACCACACTTAAACTTAAACATCCCAAATACTTTAAAGAGGGAAACATAGCTGCTTTTTAAACCTCAGCAGGCATAAACCTAGACTTAAGGGTCCAAATAGGTAATGCCCAAAACGTGTTTCGAAGGAGTTTGCTTTTGCAAGTAGTGAAAGGTGTCTGTTTTGTCTTTGCGTGCGATTTCCATCACCTTATGCATCTTGCATTTGGCGAACCTTATTCCGGTCGTTGGAGGGTAAAAAGGGACTTGATTTGCAAACCTAAGGGATGGGGGATGAGTTCTTAATGTTGACATGACCCTAAAGGCAGCCCAAAAATAGCACATTTCCAAGAGGTTTTAGAGCAGGGCTTCAGAAAAACCTATTCTGTGAATGGTATAATGGAGAGGAGGGGCTTATTATTATTATTATTAGACAGTGATTCCCAAGTAAGGGGAGGTTGAGGTCTTGAGTTTATGGAGTTCGTATCCTTTTAAAAACCTGCCCCTACTCACAAAGGTCAATGGATTTATCTTGGTTTGGTTTGACCCCCCCAACGCTGTTTTTTCCTCCTACAGGAAAACATTGCAAGTTCCTAAGATTCTGAATTCTTTTCTTATTTGTAGATTTTTGATTTCTCCCTGACGGACGAAGAGATGAAAAAGCTGGCGTCCCTTCACTACGGAGCGCGCGCCGTTCCTTGGGACCTCTTGGGGTACGTGATGCACGCAGAAGAGCACAGCAAGAGGGAAAAGCCAGACATGTGGCAACCGCGTGAGGCTTTTCAATGCGTGCTATATAGAGCACAACACGGTGCTAGAACCTGGAAGGGAGGCACATAAATGTAATTGTCGGGCTTGAATTCTGCTAGGCTGCATCCATACTGCAGAAATAACCCAGTTTGGCACCACTTTAAATGCTATGACACTGCTTTAACTGCCACGGCTACATCGCACAGAGTCCTGGGATTTGTAGTTTGCTGTCGGCACAGAGCTCTCTGACACGAGGCGGCTAAATATCTTACGAAACTACAGATCCCGGGATTGCACAGCATTGAGCCACGGTTAAAGTTAAAGTGGTGTAAAATGGTCTTCTTTCTGCAGTGCAGATGCAGCCTGAGATTTACCTGTAGACCATCCTTTCTGTCCTCCGCTCTCCGTTTTTTGGAAGCCACCCGACCTGGCTAGACGGAGGCATGCGTTTTGGGATCCTTTGCAGTCAGAAGCAAAACACTGGCTTGCAAGATCCGTGGCTTTGCCAGCGATTTATGAACGTCCCTTTTCTTTTCCAGGTTGGGCCACCATAAGTACTACCCTTTCTCCAAGGATGAGTGATGCTTTCAAGGCACGGCCCCTATGCCTCCCCAAAAGCACAGAAACCACGGAGCCAGCTTCTGCATTTCATTATCTAATCAAACAAAACAAAAAATATTGCATTTTGCTAGCCCTGGGCTAACAACGCCTTCCCTGCGTGATGGGACCTCAATGAAAACCAAATCCTTGCAGGGAGGTCTGGAAAGGGATCCAAAATGCATGTCCGGTATCTACCCGACTCTGCTCCTTCCCCATTGCAACGGATGCTCCCGGAGTGGAAATGCAGAGAGGAATGGCAATGATGCCGTCGTCTTCGCTGGCCTCCAGCCGAAGTTTAATAGCACCGAGATCGGGATGATCCCAGAGAGAAGGAAATATCGCCGTCGGTGCTTCTCATCACGACTGCAACTTAAGAGCCGAAACATCACACCCAGAACCGGGGGAAAGCGTCCAAGGAGACACGGCAAGGGAATGAGGCTTGTAGGACGGGCGGGTTGAATGTTAAAAGATTGATTTCATTTGCATGCTGAGCTTGCTTTATACGAACATATTGCAATTGCATTTTCAAATGGCGGGTGCACTTTGGGGGTGGCAAAGAAGACGAGCGCTCTGGGTTTGTTTGCTTTCTCCGAAAGGGAGAAAAACCCCCAATAAAACTGGCTTTAAAGGAACAAAGTTAGAACAGTGTTCTCTGATTTTGTTTCTGGTTTCATCTCCCTTCCCTTTTGTAATTGGAACTTAATTTAAATTCTTCAATGAGAGGTTTAAAGAAATGGATGCTCTTCAGCTGAACGGTTGACTGAATTTCTAAGTCCCAAATTGTGTGCCTTCAAATCATTTCTGACTTATGATAACCCTATCATTGAGTTTTCTTGGAAAGTCACAGCCGGGAGGAAAATAGTAAAAGTATTCATTCCTGCCAACGAGAACGACATTCATGGTTTACATCTCTATCTCTGCAGTCTATTTACTAGGTTAAAAAATGATAATCTAAAAGTGTCTTTGCCGTATGAAAGAAAACAGTGGTTCCAAAAGCATAATAGAGTTGGCCAAATAAAAGTATAGCCACAATACAGGTTTTGGATCTTGTCTTGTGGTCAACGCATATGGCTTTGTATAGATAACCAGGGCAACATTGCCTCCTGGTGTTGTTTAAAACACGTTCTGTTATCCGTAATAAGGACAACGCATTCGGCGTCTCATCCATCTGGAAAAATAGTCTATGGGTGCCTTCGAGTCACCTGTCCTTGAATGTTTCAGAGTTTTGTTAGGCAAAGAATTCCTTCCTCTGAAATACAACCTTCGGCACCTGGCATTCATTGGTGGCCTCCCATCCAAGTACTAACTGGAGCTGACGCGGCTTAGCTTGCAAGATCAGACAGGATCTGATGCCTTCAGGGTATTTAGGCCCCTGAGAAAAACTAATCCCCTGTCAAATTGAACCAAGCTCCTTTCCCTGTAACATGCAATTCAACGTATTTCAATTCCTAGTTTGGCTCACTCAACCGATCTAGAGAATGGCTGGTTTTAGTCTTTTCTGACATACAGAAAAGAAATCATTTACAAGATAGCTCCTTGCATTGAACAACACTGGTGTGGAATTCTTATTTTTAAAATGCATGCTATGAATCAAGGTTTGGGACCGTGCAACTTGTTTGTTTTTTAAAATGAGATAGGCTGATTTCAAAACACTGAGACTGGTGCAATTTAATTTAATTTAATTGTAAAAAATATAATGTAAAGTAAGCCAGGAAGAGCACTGTAGTTCATCTCTAAAACAGCTTAAACATCCAGATGTTTGGTTGCACTTGTGAGTTGCCCGGATGTGAGGACTTTGCAAAATGGTGCGTCGGGAGCACGGCAGACAAAGACCGGATTAGGCTCAAGGCAAGAAAGAGGGAGCGTCTGGATCAATCTCAGAACAAAGCTGCAACTAGAAAGGAAAAGGTCTGACTTACAGCTGCTCAAAAACAAGTGGGCCGTCGCCATTAAAACTGCGTTGCGTTCCTCTTAGCAGCGAGCTCCCTTGTCACGAAGGTGGCAAAGGCCGAAGGACTACAGAAGGGGTCCGTGCAAACCAAACTGTGCATGAAACGCACCATTGTTCAAGGAAAAGTGATTGTGGTGAGCGGCATGAGCTCGAGCGTCTGTTCGAGGGAAGGGCGCTGCTCTTGGCCGTCCGTGGCGTGCCCGTTCCTGTAGTGGCCATACTCAAATTTAATCCGCAATTCACCGATTTTGGAGTTGGGGAGGATGTCTGGGATCCACTCGATGACGAAAGGCGTTGGCTCCTTCTGGTCGGGGGACGTGTTGCCTGGCAGGAAGGAAACCGGAAAGAGGAGGAGAGCAGCGTTTCAAAGCCCTCTTCCAACATCACACACGGAAACGTCAGCTCCTTTTGACATTCCTAAAATGAGGTGCGTGGGAGACAGCTGGGCGAGAAAGCTCCAAACCCCAAATATAATAAACTCTAGCTATTTTGCTGAGAGGTGACAGGACAATTATCATTAAACAAGGGAAGAGATGGGAGACGAAGAGAGCTCGCTTTCTGCTATTCCAATGGACATGGCTGAAAGTTATTGGTTCAACTAAACATGAGCAAGAACTTCCTGGCCAGAAAAATGGTCTGACAGTGGAAGAGGGCAGTGCTCCTCAATCTTTGGTTCTCCGGGTGTTTTGGAGCGCAACTCTCCAAAGTCCCCGGCA
The DNA here is from genome assembly GCA_034509955.1 of Urosaurus nigricauda. Classification (NCBI taxonomy): domain Eukaryota; kingdom Metazoa; phylum Chordata; class Lepidosauria; order Squamata; family Phrynosomatidae; genus Urosaurus; species Urosaurus nigricauda. Next base: position 178,971 of record JAOEGL010000009.1, on the reverse strand, counting down.
GCAAGGCCAAAAAGCAGGGAGCCAAAGTACAACAACATCTAAAACAAACAAACAAAACAAACAGCTTCATTTATATACCTCTTCCTACCCTTAAGGAGTGTCTAAGCGGTTTACAATTGTAAGCTAAAGGTCTAAGGGCTGAGAAACAAGAGAACAGACTACTTGGAGAAGTGGACGCCTTTACTTTAAACTGAGTTTGGGATGTCCCGCTCTTAGGAGTGCTTTCGTTGTGGACTCCTGTACTGGGAAGGGTTGGGCAAGGCAGCCCTTGGGATCCCTCCCGACTCTGTGATTCTGTGAACTTACCAACTTTTAGGAAGGTCTTCACCTCTAAAGGACGGAGGATCGGCTGCTTCTCCAGGCGTCCGTAAGCCTCGGGTATGCTCTCGACTTCCACTTTGGGGCACTTAAAAGGCTCGTAGGTACCATCCCGGTTCTGAATAAAGCTGCGTGTTATTTCCAGGGGCATCTGGGAAGAAGGACCAGGACAAGAAGATGAGAATGGAGGCCTTTTGACGGGGCTCTTTCCCAGCAAACTCCCGAAGTTTAGGGCCTGATCGCCAAAACAGGGACCATGGGACTCCGCTGTTGGACCAGCTCCACTGGTTACCGGTCCATTTCTGGGCAGAAGGCAAAGTCCTTGTTACAACCTTCAAAGCCCTGCTTTAAAACCCGAGCTTCAGCCCAGAGTATCTAAAACACTGTATCTCAGCCAGCCTAAATGTGAAGATCTTCATAATTTGAAATTATGATCTAAATGTATTTTAACAGTTTTTAGCTACATACTTTTAATAGTACTGCTATTTAACTGATTTTTAAAACCTTTTGTAATAGTACGTTTTTAGCTGAGCGTTGGTTTTAAATTACTGCAAGCCTCCTTGGGGCTCTGGGCAGGAGAAAGGCAGGATATAAATGAATGAATGAATGAATGAATGAGATATCATCCAACTTGCCCACATTTAGAGGAGAGACGGACAGAAGCATAAAAGGATCTTACCTGAAGCGTATCAAAAATCTGTTTGACCTGCAAGATGTTGGTGATGTGCCACGTATATTTGGAAAAGGTACCCAGGGGGAGGGCATCTTTCCGGACAAAAGCTGGAAACAAAGGAACGTGACAGGAAAGCTGGTTTGCTACATGGCCACAGCCCTGCTATTGCCTGTGACCAACTCAAAAGGCGTTTACGTTTGCGCCTTCAAGTTGCCTGTCAACTCATGGCAACCCCATCGATTTCATAGGGTTTTCTTAGGAGATGCTCCTCATGGCTGGTTACCTGTGGTTGAATTTGGGAGCCGCTTCTTGGCGCTCCCGATGGAAATCCGCTTCTGGAGAGCCTCAAAGAAAGAGTGGGGGATGTGGAACACCAATGGGTCCGGTTTGCCTGGGGAAAGAAAGCCGTTGGAAAAAGGGCCCCGGGGAAAAGGGCACGCATAGAAATTTTACCAGGCCAGGATGGACAGTCACCTAAAAGGCAGAACCAACCTTAGGAGAGAAAACATCTTCAAGGAACCCACAAAGGCAAGTGTGGGGCCAAGTGCAAAAGGGCAAGGGACACTTTCCCCTTGCAGGCCACATGCCTCCACAGCAAGCCTGGATACCTTCATTTTCATCTGCAGTCCCTCTCAAAAGGGCAATGGGAAGGGCGTCATGAACCAGTGGCTGAAAGCATGCCAGGACTGGTGCCAACTGGGCAACAAAGAGGAGGGGGTTCTACCAACAGGGTGCTATAGCACCCTACGTTCTCACACAATGAGGACACAGAGGCAAGACACTCAAATAGCAAAGCCCTAGGAGGTATCCACAGCAGCAACCCTTTGCAGTTGTTAGGCATTGTAGCTAATATTGTCATCCTGAGTCCCAAATTTGCTTTGACCCCCCCAATTGTCTTGACTGGTGAGATCAAGTGGCTTGGGCCAAAGAAATTCCCCTGAAGTGCCTTCATGCTGTTGTGCAGGTTAAATCATGCTGGAGTGCTGACCTTTCCCTGTAACTGTTTATGGAGGGGTTGATAAATGGAGCCCAAAACCTCTTTGATTTGAGAGGCGCAGAGCAGCGGAGGCATTCAGCTCGGTGAACTTACCATCAAACTGGTAATGCATGGCTTGATGGATGCGCTCCGTGACGCTGGCTAGCCACTCCTGGAAGGACATGGTCACCTGGGACTCATCTGGCCCTTGGCTGCAAGCTGAGAGAAAGGAAAGGCTTGTAAACCTCAGTCTCCATCTGGTGGACCAAGAGAGACACAACGCATCCAGGGACAAAGGAACAGATATCCTGACCGTCACAATTACATCGAACGTTCATTGGAGACCAGCAAAGTGCCCATCACGACAATGGCACAGTGTGGGGAGATGCAGGGCATTTTTGGGCAGAGGTCTATTGAACCTCACTAGATACAGGTCACCTGGGATCAGGGTGAGTGGCAGAATCTGAGTATATAACTATTATTATTAGTATTACTATTGTTGTTGTTGTATTAAAAGACCAATAGAGCAAATCAAGCCTGAACTCTCCCTAGAAGCCAAGCTGCCTAAACTGAGACTGTCGCACTTTGGACATATCATGAGACAATGTGACTCACTGGAAAAGACAATAATGCTTTTTAAAGCGGAAGTCAGTAGGAAAAGAGGAAGATGGTATTCTAGATGGATTTGACTTGATCAAGGAAGCCACGATGGCTGTCCAGAGTCTTTCATTCAGAGGGTCACCAAAAGTCAAAGCTGACTTGACGGCATCTCCGCCTGAATCTCAGGCTGCTGCTCTTTTGCATTCACAACAGTTCTGCATTCAAAATATTCCTGCTGAAGTTGTTTTTGAGGTTGTGTGTGTGAGACAAGACTCCTGCAGACTTGCGGAGCTTCTGGAACCAAAACTCACCTTGCCGTTTAAGCGAAGCCACCGATGGCTTTTTCAGTCCGCTTTTCCGGAGGCTGCTGTTTGCCAGGTCTTGTGACAAGAGGGGGCTACTTGTCTGCAGACCTTAAATGGAAGATTGAAACAGCTTCACAGTTAGTGGTCCGTTTTTGACCAGTGGTTTCTCATAGCTTCTTTTTAAGATTATCAACCAAGATTATCATTTATTTATGTGCCATACTGGTTGCCAGAGTGCTGCTGGCAAGGTGTAATGGGGAACACACAACAACTCTGTTGCAACAGCTCCACTGGCAACCAGTCCATTTCCTGGAAGAAATCAAAGAGCTGGCCATAAAGCCCTATACGGCTTGGGTCCAGGCAGACTGAAAGGCTGTGTCTCCCTACATGAGTCGGACCGACTTTTAAGGCCCTTGGGAAAGGGCTTTCTTCAGTCCCATCACCATCACAGGTGAGTCTGGTGCAAACATGAGAGATAGAGCCTTCTCCCAGGCTCTGCAATCCCCTCCCGGAAGATACTAAACACATGATAAACCCCAAGATTTTGATGGCAGGGAAGGGGACAGCTCAGGAATGATTCCCCTTCAGACATTGCTGCCAGAAACCCAACTCAGGTTTCAAAAAACGCCCGTCCCCTTGAAGCCAGCCCTGCCTGGTTCATGGGCACATGGCACATGCCAAGACAAAGATTTTCCAGGTCGACACGCAACACAAACCCTCTCTAAAGATGAAGAACAACAACAACGCAAGAAGCCAAAACCTGAGCCCCCTCACCCAACGGTTCCTCTTTTTTCCTCCTTTTTGCCTTGGAGGCTGCGGTGTCTCCAGAGTGAAGAACAGCTTCCGGTGGACAAACAGGCGGAGCTCCTATTGTTGGCTTCAGATCTGGGAATGCAGAAAGGAAGGCAATTGATGCAGAGAACGCGTAACATGTTGTGTGTCTGTCTGTATTACAACCACACTCTGAAACAGCCAAATACTATCAACAATGGTCACTGGAATGTCATGTTCACTTCCACAAAAAGGATGGCTCACTTGTGGTTGGAAATACCTGAAAATGCCTTTTTAAAGATTGAAAGCCTGAGGGCAGGGGACTGTCAAATTCACAATTTGAAAGCCTTTTTAGCTGAAGGGTGGAGTATCAATGCTCTAAATCAGTGGTTCCCAAATTTTGGTCCTCCCTCCAGATGTTTTGGACTTCAGCTCCCAGAATTTATGGCCAAACTGGACAGGGCTCCTGGGAGCTGAAGTCCAAAACACCTGGAGGACCAAAGTTAGGGAACACACTGCTCTAAATAAAGAAATAAAATTGGTTCCTGTCCTAAAACAATGTTCCCCAAACCAATCTGGGAGTGTGGCGCATCCATCCAGCCTCCCCACACAAATACACACTGACACCTATGCCTCACCGTCAGAAGAACAGGTAAGGAAATCTGCAAACTCCTGAGCCAAAGCCTCGTCGCTGGAGAAGGCACAGACGCAGGCAAAGAAGTGGAGGCACTTCTGGCCCGTCTCATCCTTGGAAGGAGCGGCCTTGCTGGATTTCAAGGCCTGGCAGGAGCAGAAAAAGCGCGGCTCCATGACGTTCCTGTGGTTGGCCTTGTGAGCGAAGGAGGCGTGGAGGTAGCCCAGGCTATGCTTCTGGCTGGCTTTGCACTTGACCACCATGATGTTCTTGGTGATCCTTTGGACCAGTGGCCCCGTGGGTTCGGTGGCCAGCTGCCAGATGGTTTGTTTGGTTTCAGGCGGGGCCTGCATCGAGTTCAAGACGGAGCTTTTCAGGGTCAAGGGGGTGGCCTCCGCCTGGCAGTTCGCCGCCAGCTTGATGTGCTGGCACTGGTTCTCCCCGACGCCTTGGGCGGTCGCCTTCAGGCACGAGGGAACGTAGCAGCGCCCGGAGCTCAGCTGCGTCAGGATGGTCCCATCAACAGTCTGGATCGTGGTCTCTGACACCCCCAGCTCTACGAAGCACCGTCCGTCTGGGCCCCGGTCCCTCTGCCGCACCGAGTAGACCTGCAGGTCCGAACCGGTGACGATCTTGACGGCGTCGACACTCGTCTGCTTCCGGGTGCCGTAGCGGAAGACGGTGCCGCAGGTTTTGTTCTTGCAGCTCAGCCCGCGCGTCCCGTTGTAGGTGCCGCATCGAGGGCATTTCCTTATGCCCCTCAGGGTGGCTTTCCCCAAATCCGACAGGAAAGCTGGCACTTTGCTCCTGATGGAACTAGAGTCCATCCTTCATGGAGTCTAGAAAGAAAAGAGTGCAAAAGTGAAACGCTGTCAGCCTGGCTTAAAGCCTTTTTACCTGGCCAGCGTGAAATCATTCATCGTCTGCTCCCGCTTTTCACGAAGATCTGCCATTAGGAAAACAGCTGAAGGGGCTCAAAAAGCAAAATAAATCACCTGCTCTTGGTGTCAGATGCATTGTCCTCAAGGTAAGGGACCAAACTCCGTCACATCTGAACTCGATTCAGAAGCAACCTCATTTATTGCTGATCCTTTTCATCCAAGAACTACTTCTTTTCCAGGTTACTCAACCTGAGTTGATACCGGAATAATTTCAGCCTAATATATCACAACCAACTATTCTTTGCCGCGTAGACTGTGGCCTAACTCCAACGGCTGCTTCCAACAAGGCTAGACCCATTGAATGCATGGGATTTACACACATGTTGACTTACCATTCAGCTGCTCATTTGGTCAAACTAATATAAGGTTGTACAAGCAACCAGGTTTAAGCGAGGGTACAAATCCGCACGATGGAGTGGTCTGAGTGTTGAAACGAGGTTTCAAATCCCCATTCAGCCATAGAAACCGACTGGCTGATGTTGGGCAAGTCTCACTCTCTCAGCCTCAGAGGAAGAGGAAATTACAAAACCCTTCTGGACAAATTCTTCCAAGAAAACCCCATGATAGGGTCGCCTTAGACTCTCCTTTGGCTGCCTTTGTACAAAGGGTTGTTGTACTATGGTAATCATTAGCCTCAGTTTTCCATCTCTGAAAATGGGAATAAAAGACCTTTTTCATAGGTTCATCATGTGGCTAAATGGACAGACTCACTTCAAGTCCTAGCAATGGCCAGGGTACAAAACTTACGTAAATTGTTAGAATATTTGAATTAATATATGGAAATAACGCAGTAGTTCTAGGAAGTATAGAATCTGTTTCTTTGTTTATTAGGGTAGAGGATGATGCATATTTAAGTAAACAGTGTTGATTATAATAATAAATACGATTCAAGGCTGGTAGGCTAAATTAATATCAAGAATGTGATTACAGACTATAGTCAATAGGTTTGGACTGTCTACAAGAACGTCATTAATTGTAGACAGATAGTGCATGTTTTGTGAGATATGTATAATAGGGTTCTTTTGTGTCTTGTGATATTATTGGTTTTGGTTTTTTTTGTTTTGTTTTTATTTTATGTGTAAAATTGTAATAAAGATTATATTTTAAAAAATGTAGATAAATGGCTGTAAAGTAGCAACGGGAACAAACTCTTACCTCTGCCTTTCCAGATGTCCAAGGGAGTATCATGAGCCGGTTCAGCCATCCATCCATCAAGGAGGACCGAGCAAAAGACAGTCCTTTAGGCGTCCGTTTCCTTTGGCCCCATAAGCGAGGGTTGGATGAGAAAGAATGGAATCCGATGGCGCCGCGATTCCTTCTCAGGTTCCGATGAGAACGCACAACGCTCAGCCCAGCGGCCTCACAATCCGAGGGATTCCTGACACAGAACCGCAGCGACGGCGTTTCAGCGAGGTCACAATGGAAGCCCTAAAAAGGACATAAAGGGCGCATATTAAAAGTCTGGATATTAATCAAGGAAAGGAATAGGGGATAAAAGATTCAGGTGCCATTTGCAGGACTTTCCCGAATAGAGCCGCTCAGCCAAAATTGAAATGAAACAAAAATGAATATTTATGACGGCACTTGGCTAGCACAGCCAAAAACAAATTCCTTTTCCCATAATCATAATAATAATAATAATAAACTGTATTTATATCCCACCTCTCTGCACTCAGGCAACCGGGGCGGTTTACAACATTCTGTACTGTGTATCACCCAGTTTATGCATTATTTTATTATTAATCGTTTATTTCAACTGATAAATTTTATTTATTTATGTAGTTATGGTATTTATACCCCGCTCTTCAGCCCTTGCCAAGAAAACCCCACAAGAGGTTCTCCTTTAGGGCCGCCATAGCAAGCCGAAAACCCGAAAGCGGACCTATTGTGGGGTTTCCTTGGCAAGGTTTGCCGTTGCCTCCCTCTGAGGAGGCTGAGAGAGTGTGACCTGTTGCCCAAGGTCGCCCAATGGGTTTCCTCATCCCACAAAGAAACAACAACCCCAGAGTCTGAGCCCAAAAAAGCCCACAAAATCCTAATAGTCTTTATTGTTTGAATGTTAATACATTAATAATAATAATGTTTAATTATTTTTGGTAGACTTCACTCAGGTAACCGCTTGTGTACAAAAGAAAAGCACTTTGCTTATGCTCAGGGACACTAAGTTCTCCTCAAACTTTGGCCTTTCATGAGTTTTGGACTACAGCTCCCAGAAGCCTCAGGCATCTTGGGCAACGGGCTGGAATTCTGGGAGCTGGAGTCCAAAACAAAGGAAGGGCCAAAGGTTGGGATTGGAGCCACACTGAGGGCCTTCTGTTGACGTCATCACAGGGGCGCCCTGGCTGGCTGCCGGCGCGCGCGAGACAATGACGTCACGCGCCTGGCCCGCCCCTCCCGCTCTCTCCGTTGCCAGGGCAACCACTTTAGCAGTGGTCGCGGAGGCCGGACTAGGCCGCTCGTGACGTCATATCCTGCCGCTTCCCTCTTATACCCCCCCAACCCTCGGGATTCGGGAAGGCCTCGCCTCGGAGACCTCCGCCGCCGCCGCCGCCGCCGCCGCCTTTACCTTCCGGGCCTCGAAGGCCGCGGTTTCCAGCCCGGAGGCCTCCAAAGAGAGCCGGCTGAGCGAGCAGCCTCCACGATGGCGCCTTACAAACGGTTTGCGAGCCTCGTCTGTAACGGCCGCTCTGATTGGCCGAGACGGGTCACGCGGGCGAGGCCCAGGTTCGCAAAGCGCGACGGGAAATGTAGTCTCGCTTGGAGCTTCCGGGTTCCGAGCTTGGCAGGAGCCCAGAGCAAGCAGCTCTTTCTGACTACAATCTCCACAATGGAGGGAGCTGCAATAATAATATTATAGTAATATTCATAATTATAATATTTATAGTATATAAATAATATAATTTATATGTATTTATGTTTATATATGAATATATTGTATTATATATATTATATATATTATTATATTATATCATATCCTCTCCATTGATGCCTCATTATTATAATATTTAAAATATATTATTATAAATATTATTTATAATAAATAAGGAGACATCAATGGAGAAGAAACATAATATATATTATATATAATATATTATTTATATTATAATTTATTTATATTTATAATATTATTATAATATTCATAATTATATTTATATTATATAAATAATATAATTTATACAATAATATAATTTATATTATATACATATTAATATTATAAATATTATTTATAATAATAAATAAGGGGGCATCAATGGAGAGGAAATAATATAAAATTATATATTATATACAGGTACTCTGGGCTCCACAACAAACTCCAACTCCCAGAATGCCATAGCCTTGAGCCAGGATACTTAAAGCGGTGCCAAACCAGGTTATTTCTCCAGTGTGGACGCAGCGTAGGGTTGGCTGGGGCTTTTTGGAGCTGAAGTCCCAAAAAGTCCAAAGCAAATGGAGGACCAAAGGCTGGGAACCGTTGATCTAGACTAACGAAGGCGGTTGCCCCTGTCCATGGAAAGAGCTTGCAGAGTTCCCTTAGAGAAGGAGCCAACGAGGCTGGAGAGTCCCACTTTGCCCACAGCGCTCTTGGATAAGCCAGTGTGGCTTATCCATCTCCGGCGGAAAGCGGCTTTAACTTCTTGGCACCCGGTTTTGGGAGGCAGAGGCGGCAAAGGCAGCTGCGGTCTTCCCAGGACGGCGGCAGAGAAGGAACGTGAGCCTCGGCACGGCTTGAGAAGCCTTTTTCCTGCGGCTCCTACAAAGCCAAAGGCCGGTCTCCGTGTTAAGCTTCGCACCTGATAATTCAAAGCCAAACGCTGCTGTTCGGGAAGGATCTCGGCCCATGAATCTGCATCACGTCCAAGAAGTAATGCAAGGAAGAGAGGTGTTTATTCTGTTCTAGCTTTTGCTTTCAAAAACACTTGAGACAATCAAAAGCAACCCTGGAGAGCCACGCTTCCTCTCAGCCTCAAAGCAAAGACGCACCCCGCTGAACCAAAGTTGCCAAGAAAACGACACGCGAGGGTCATCCTAAGTCAGGAACAACTCAAAGGCACACAACCACCACCGTTTCAGAACTAGCAAAAACCCCTTGGAGGATTCCTTGCCTAAGAAAAACCTAAGAGAAATGCATGGGGTCGATTCAAAAACATATTAATGGGGTCATTGAAGGCAGAGAGACATGCAAGAAATGGCCATGCTCTCCTAAATCCAGAAAGACGAAGGGATGGAGTATCTTGTTTGATTAGTTTAGGACCTCCTTGAAAACGTCCATTACCAGCCATATGCTCAATGTCTCTCCATATGAAAGGGGTCTGTTTGGTTTAAGGGTTTTTGGCCTCGGGCAGGTGATTTAAGACGAGACGCGGCAACCTTTTTCCAAACCCCAATGAGACCATGAAGAACACAACAGGATTCCTGCGTACTTCCTTTCCCAGATATTACAACAGGGATGTTTGAAAAGAGAGTAAGAAAAAAGGTAAAGATGGAGCAAGCAAGCTCACTTTGTTTATTAACATCTTAACAGCTTTCAAAAAGTCACAGCTTCCGGAGTGAAGTCCTTGAAATTCTAAACACAAAAGTATCAAAACATCTTAGTTCAAACGAAGCTTTTGGTGCGTCCGGAGACAAAAACGGGCTGCCTTTAACAAAACGAAACAAAACATCCAAACAGAAAAAAAAGCATCCCATCGTTTCGTTACCTGCGAACAGGATTTTATTCCGTTTACAGATTTACTCTTTACTAAGAAAGCTCCCTTTTAAAACTGACAGCAAATGCTCAAAAGTTACAAAACAACAACCCGCCATCCAGAAAGAAGGGTTTTTCTTTAGGGCTGCAAAGCAGGAGGAAATCCCATTAAAGCTGCCGCTTGCTAATTATGCTTCTAACTCTGGCTCCTGTGGCAGAATTCAAAGTGGCCTCAGATAAGGAGAACGCGGCTAACTTGGTTAATAAAAAGTCCTAGCCTTATATTAATCCATTTTTGGAGGTCTAAGAGATCTATTTGGACCATTCAACCTCTTAAAAATACCGAGGAGTCCTGACTCTGTCCCTTTCGTCTTTAGCCCCCTTCAAATAATCAACTGCTTCCAAAATGTGTTAAAGCTTTTAATGACAGCAAACAGAGAGTCGTTTCTTCCGAGGCGTCCAAACACAGAGAGAAACCTAAAAGGACAGCGGTCGGCACCGACAAGACACAAGAAACGTTCTGGGTTTTGGTTTCAACGAGGCAATGTTGACAGGTATGCTTATTCAACCTAATATGGGCTGCTCTATCACGGAAGATATGGACACGTGGACATTTCAAACGTGGCACTGAACCCGTGGCAAACCTCGCGTTCTCTTTGGAAAGAGTTTGCGCAGAGGTGCCAAACAGAAGATATGTCAATGCAAACGAAAGGCAGCAAGGAGACATAAACTAGAGCAATCTACCAAGATATAAAAGTGTCTTTTAACTATGCTTTACTATTTTGGGGGGATCAGGTCTGGCCTACGAAATAACAACTGCCACCTTTTAACACAACTGCACTGGACGGCTCACCAGCCTTTGACCCCATCTAGCTCTGTCCTCTTTAGGACGGCAGCTGTTAATACAGCGGAGGCAATCTTGTTCTTCCCTTTGAGATTCATCTTGGACTTTCTCTTTCCATCTTCTTCCTCCCAGCTAAACATTCCCTACAGGCTTCATGTAGGATGGAAATCAGGAGAAAAGGAACTTATGCCTTTCCAGAGTAACCTCCCATCTGCCGTAGGGTCCCTGCTTTCCATAAAATACATAGCCACTGGATACTCTGTTGATAAGTTGCTCCATTGCAACCAAGGCAGATCAGAAAAGCAAAGGCTTTCCACCCGCCCAGACATTAAGAGGGACGGATAAACACTACACCTCAGGGCAGTTGTGTTTTCTCTCTCTGGAGGCTAGTCAAGGAGGTAGGATAGCAAGGTTTGTGTGTGTGTGTGTTTTTGGCCTCTGAACAATACAAACGCTTCACTCGGCCGGTCCTTCAGGCTTCAGCGGAGCAATCCCAATGCTCCTGGCCCGGTTTGCACACTGCTACACAATCTCACAGCCCTACCTGGACCTGCTAAATCCAAGCCGCACTTACTTCACTCCGGTAAAAAAGTCCGCTAACAAGTTAAGAGCGACGTGTCTATTCTCTACGTCTCTGGGGAAAAATAAAAAATGGAGAGCATGACCGTTTTTATTCAAAGTCTAACAATGTATTAGGTACTCACATGCAAAAGCCAAAGCTTAAATCGTCGTACTCGTTTAAGTCACATAAGATCTTTTCTGCCTCTTTTAACTCTTTCAAAGAAGGAGACGTACAAAAGCTGGCTGACTTCTGTGAAAAATATTAATTTGCTAAAATAGTTTACATGATAAAGGATACATGTAAATGTAAAAACGGACAGGTTTGTTTCCTTAAAAAAAGCTGGTTCATAAGAATGAGTCACATTTTGATAACATTTGAAACCGGGCTGAAGTTCTTCGGTGAAGATTTTTTGAGTAAACCCAACCGGGATCTCTCAGGCACCTTCCCACATTTAACAAAAGCAACAACACGAAAAAGAGTTGGGTCCAACCGAGAGCTCTGTACAACTACAACTTGTGTCGATTACAACTTTCCCCTCTGCCGCTCCTATTTCAATAATTTAACAGCAGACAGTAAGGCAAAAAACCACTTTTTGAAAAATGTCTAGATACAAAATAATGTAAACCAATAAGTTATATTTGAAACCCCAGTATAACAAAAGCGAGGAGATGGGACACTTTATACAATAGGCTCTCTTTAAAACAGAATTGTGCACAAGCTGAAGATTGCAACCAACCTCCAGAATCCACACAGTTTTGGCCTGTAGATTTTGTCTTTCTTCTCTTTTGTACAACTTCTTTCATATACATTTTAAGTCATACCAGGAATGCAAACTAGAACTGCGCACTACTTCAGTGGAAAAAAAAAAAGTTTTGATATTGTGCAATTTTCTGCCCCGATCTAAACGTGGCAGAAATCCCTGCATTAGTTGTGTTTCAAACAAGGATCTTTAAGAAACACATTTTCAAAAAGAGGAAAAGAAGGCAAAAGTTGGCAGATATCCAGCATCTAGTATTTTACTGTGTGTGTGTGTGTGTGTTTTTTTTTAAAAAATGTGGACAACAAAGTTTCATGATTAAAAATAAATACTGTTTGACTTTTGCACTGACTTGATTGGATAGAATTTTTTTTTAAGTAAACAAGGATTTACAATGCTCCAAATCGCCTCAAAGCCACCGCTGTTCTGTCCCAGAGTCCTTCTCTTCCTCTCCCTCACTGCGTTTCAAAACCTGCCATCCGATATCCAGTCTGACTAGTTAAAACACTTCCGTTTTGCCCCTGGGGTGGGGGCGGCGGGGGTGGCGGAGGCGGCGGGACCCCATAATTCGCACCCATCCACGCGGCAGAAGATTGCGTCTGGCTGCGGGGAAGAGGAATCGAGATTCACTGGAAGGCCCGGTTTCAAAGAACTGCAGGTACTTTGACCGTGCAGAGAAGATTTGTCGACACGGACGCAAACAGACACCAATTACTTACTTAAATCCCTGGTTCCATGGCTGTCCATACATCCCATACGCTGGCACTTGCCACCCGTTAGGCATGTACTGGCCGATCTGTTGTGCATTTCCATACCACTGGCCCCACTGGCCGTAAGGCGGCGGGTATCCCACTTGATTCTGCTTAAAAGGTTAAAATGGATCAAAATTAGTATGCAACCTATTGGTAGCGGGAACAGGTCTTCAGGCAGGGGTTCCTCCGAAATTCACGTCCCCCAAGCTAGTGTTACCTTGCACATTCAAAAGTGTGCAAGCTCATCCCGCAATGCCTGTCGGGACATTGCGTGGACAGAAACTTGTACGGCTCGTATTTCACGACAACATTTGATGTTTGACATTAAGTCGTATCCCTCTTAAGAGAAAACTGCTAGCAGAACTATTGAGATGTGAAGAGTTAAGTCCATCCCTTCCCTTATGCCTCAATCCCACCCTTCCTCACCCTACCCATAAAAAGACATTTCTTCCTCTGGTTGTTTAGCTGCTGGAAGAAAAAGGCTTGGAATACGTGCAGCTTAAACAAGGACAGTGACGCACGTTTTCTACTCTGTACCTGCCCCTACAACCTTGTCTTTTTGGGGTAGGGGAAGATGCGCGCAAACGTTTCTTACTTGTTGGATGGGACTGATCATGTCTGGCGTTTCTTTGCCCCAGTAACACTTCACAACATGTCCTTCTATGGTTGTGCCGTTGACCGAAACGATCGCATGGGCAGCACTTTCGTGAGAATTGAACCTGTGCAGTTTCAACCAGAAAAGGAATCGGTCAGCACCGCTCTCTCTCTTAAAACGAACCAGAAGACAAATCATTTAAAGCAGTACTTCGTGAGCTTTCTGATGTAGAAGGCTGGCAAATTCTGCCCACAACCACAATGTGTCAGGAACTGATGCTTTTATTTGCGCTATATCTTCCCAGAAAACAAACAGCAGATTGGGAGCCAATCTGCTAAGCATCCATTTTGTTTTCACCTTGTTGCAAGACACTTTGGGATTTTGTGTTGGGAGAGAAGGGGAATAAAAACAAAGCCAAATATTTTGGCCCTACTGACAATTCCCAGATCGTGGTGAACCTCTGGGAAGACCATGTTCAGACTCCTTTTAATGCTGTTCTAATCTATGCCTAAGCCTGTTTGGCTTGAAACTTTGCTCTTTGGCATTCAAGTCTCCATTGTCACCTTTGTCCCTTCCAGGCTATTTGTTTGCCAACCACTTATTTCTCCATCTCTGTTGCTTTCTTTCCCTGTCCGTTTCCTGGTTGTTTAGGGTGACAGATACTGGTACAAGCTTAATGGGTCAGTCGTACCCATTCTCTACATTCTTTATCAAAACCATATACAATTAGTACTCTTGTATATGCTGCAATAAAACCTACACCCTTTGAGCCAAACCTTAGGATGTGTGAACCGGCAATATCCCCTTGGTGCAAGTATAGATTATCTTTTGCCCCCACAGAGCACTTTGTCCAGAGTCTTACTGGTCCATTACAGTGGATCCATTGAATCAACACTTATCTAAATCCACTGATGCCATGGATGTACTTTACGTACAACTGTCAACAGATTCAAAACCAATACTTGATATCTGTCAATCAATTACACAAGCCTAGCTGAACATCAGGTGTAAACGGGGAATTGAATACAAACATTCTTAGGAGTTTATCACATGGAAGGAACTTCTCTCAATTTCGAAAGAAATGGAAGTGAGGCCAGTTCGGAATTGAGTCAATTCGCTCGTTCAGCTCATTTACGTGATTGCGTATTGACACTGCATTGCGTTCAGAACTGCCTGAAATTGCCTCCCAGAGCCCAAAATTGCGTGTGATAGTTTCTCACGCAATCACGCAAAACCCCACGATTGCATTCAGATTGCCATTGGATTATACTTCCAAGTCCCTTCGTGTGATAAAGTCCTTACACATGTGCACATGCAGACAGAAAAAAAGTTCCATACCGCACAAAGGAATATCCTTTATCTGGGAAGACCCGAATTTCCATGATTTGCCCAAACGGAGAAAATGTCTGGCGCATGAGCTGTTCTGCAAATCAGAAGATGGAAATGCAAGTTGAAATACAGAATTAAGAGCCTGCTTCCTAAGACCGCTCCAAACGCACGATGCCTCCTACCTGTTAGCCCCGAAGTAACGCCGCCGCAGTACACCGTGCAGTTGCTCGGACTGGACTGATTTACGACATCGTCATAGGAGAGCTGTTTGGCATTCGCTGTACAAAGAGGAGGAAAAAACTCTCTGGTTTTCTTTCAAGGGGGGGGGGAACATTTCTTGGAACACTAGACATTTCTTTCTCCCATTGTCACTATTTGTTTTCATTATAGCTGCATCCTACCCACAAACGCTTACGATTTTCTGAAAGCGGCACAGACTTTACTTGAAGCATTTTGCTTTACGGTCTACAGTTTAAATCCGATTAAAGGAACCTCCACTGAAAATCTGATACAGAATGCCAGACCTACAGATCCGTAGGGACCATTGGTCCTTTGCCCTGCTTGGAAAGTCTAATAAATTATAACTGGAGCTGAAATGCCTGCCTGTGGATTTTGTTTAAAGTTAAAATACTCACACTCATAGGTACTCTTTGGAGCTGGAGGTTTGCGGGTTGCCCAGTTAGTCCTGATCTGTCTTCCACCGAGCCACTGTCCTCCCATCTGCTGTATTGCATTTTCTGCATCCTATCCAGAGCAAGAGGGAAAGATCACATTGTCAGTGCTAGTGAGCATGAAACGCCCTAAAAACAGTAATCAAATACAGGAGGACTTGTATACGACTAGTTCACGGAAAAAAAACAATCTCCCCTCCCTTCTCACCCTAAAAATATTGCACCAGGTAGAAATTAAGAAAAGGGTTTCCAACACGGAGAAGCAAGGGACCTAGTGTGACAACCCTACAAAGAAATCCCACTGATCTTGCTAGGAGGACAAAGCGATGTGATTTGCAGCAAATGAAGGGGGCCTCCTTCCCTATGTGTACTTTAGGTATTATAGTAAAAACAAGTGACTGAGTATTTCATTCTACAGTTTAGCCTTGAAAATGAAAACCTGCCAATTCTGCCAAAAAGGTGACGGGAAGTGATGCGTTTGCTCCCTCTCTCACCCATTTATTGAAGAAAGAAACAAAGCCATATCCTTTAGATTTTCCCGTTGCCATGTCCTTAACAACCCGAGCGTCCCTAAAAAGGAAAGAGAAGGCGAGTTAAGCGTCAAGAGGACGGGACCCAAGTGATAAATGTCTCACACGCAGCTCATTTCTCAAGTTTCTCCTTTAATAAAACAAACTTCTTAAAATGTACCAGCAATATATAGTCAAAGCAATCTTCCCTTTCACTAAGATTTTATCACATGATAGCAAGAACTTAAAACTTAATTGTGTAAACATGCAAAATCAATAGCTTTTTTTAAAAAAACAACTACATTACAATTGTTGTTTCGCAGTTCAAAATGCTCTTAACATACGGTTAAAAACACTAGGCATGGTCAAAGCAGCTATTCAACGGAATAACTGAAGGGCATGTAGCTGACTACTAGCATATTAGCGACCGGCTCTCTTTAACCATGCAATTTATACACTTACTATTGGCCAACACATTCTACCTACTTATTAGAAATAGAAATAGAAAAAATGAAAAAATAGGAATTAAAAGGCATACGTCGCCTGTTAACTGAATTCTTTAATTTTCTCAGGTCAATTCGTTACCCCCTTTTTGGACTTGGGCAGCTGTAAATTTTGAGAAATTGACATTTTCAGAAATGGTTGCATTATGGAAGAAAATAAACACTAACATGTTTTTTTTCTTTTCTTTTACTATACACTATTATATAATTTTTTTAAAAAAAACTGCATTCGTAATTAACAATCAAACAGGACTGATTGAAAACTACAAAGAATATAAAAGTAAAAAAATTTATAAAAGTAAATAGAAAAACTACAACGTTTGTCCACTGTGAACTGTAGCTTGCAGTTAGCCATGGCAATGCTGTCCATTCTTCAGAGACATTCTGCAAAATAACCAGAGCCCTTTTATTTGAGATTGAGTTAAAAAAAGACAAAAGACCCAGCTACAATAGCTAAACCCCACCGGTGGCCTTTCCACGTTTATTAACCTAATGCACCTTTGCCTAATTTGCACACCTAAAGTGTGAAGTGCCAAGAATGTTCCCAACACACACACACACACACCTGCTTCACCCTCCCCAACCCACCAGCGCTACACAAACACACACAAACACACACTCTGACAAAATAAAGCCCATAAGAAAGCCATGCAGTGTGACTGAAGGGTCCTCAAAAGCATTTCGACACACACTCATTCATTGCATTCTATATTTAAAAAGCCCTTGATTTTACGAAAGGAACTAAATAGTTTGGATATTGCTGAGACTGATCCTATCAGACTTCAGTATGGTCTGAGTCGCTACTCCACAGAAATCAAGAGAACCTGGATTTATTGTTAAAAGTACAGATATGCCTCAGAAATTCATCTAAGTTATGGCTACACTACAAACAGGCTGAGAACAGTTACTTTTCTAACCTCACTGATAGTGTTCTTTGCACTTACTTACCCTTCTCCTTCTTAAAAATGAGCCCCCAAAACACAACACCAAGCAAGCCACAGGAGCTCAACACATTTACATGATACTCTATCATTATGAAGTGGTAACTACACATTAGCACCTGTGTAAGGGAATATGCATCCATACTGCTATGCTATTATTTGAATCAATCCTTTGTATATTTTTCAAGAACAACCAGTGCCCTCCCCAGTATAGCCACTGGTGAGGAAGCTGGGAACTGGAGCCCAACACCCAGAGAACCACAGGACATGGGCAGATCGTCCTACTTTCTCTGAATTATGGCCCCATCCATGGCCCTGCCTCCATCCAGGATAGGGACGTTGTACGTTTGTACCTTCCGTGAAGTACTTAGTGCTACTTACATAAGCAGAGAACTAGGCTGAGATCCTACTGGCTCTGCCTGCCATGTTATGCTGATGGCAGCGGCAAAGGAATTGGCAAGAGGAAAGATTTACTGCCTGATGTGTCAGAGAGAAACACCCAACGACAGCAATACCAACAGGAGAAGGAGGCTGTGGACTCCAAGCCATCTATGCCTCAAATGCCTGGCATCCGACGAAGGTAAAGGGGTACTCTGTCAGGTCTGTATGGTAAGAGTGGCTCGGACACTGTCTGGACCACAGGACAGGGGACTCTCAAAGCCTCTCCCAAGCTCTCCGTCCGGGAAAAAGTGGCTTGGAGCTGACAGCGACCTTCTCTTATCACCTGCTACCTTTCCCTGTCTGAGTGCAGAGAGAAAAGCTGCTTGTGCAAATCATCTTCTAGAAGCTCAGCCATGCGAACCTTGAAAACCTGAGGCCTTGATAAACCACGACAATAAATGTTAATAAAAGTGGGACAGGCCGTTGTGGTTCTCCAACTGATGGGAGCAGAATGTCTTAGGACAGAAATGGCTTAGCCATCTGTCCCCAGCCTTTCGATTTGACTTTCTACTGTCTGAGGTCAAAGCAAACGTAGGGGCCGGTTCCCACTACGATTAAAGCATCCACTGACAGCTGGTATCGATAGCTACTGGGCAAAACAGTCATGTCTATGGATAAGGGCCACAGGTAAAACTTCACAAAACTGGATCCAATGCTTCTGCTGCAGATGATATATAAAGTGTGAATTATTTCCTTGAGCAAGACTCCTGACAACCTACAGCTAAGTGTCACGCTTCTGCTTCCAAGCCGTTAACTTTACTGTCCAAATATTTTAGCATTTGTAACTTCCTTATCCTCCTAATTTCTAATTCTCAGCATCCGAACCACTGGCCAATGTTGCTGCTGAAGGTTTTTAAGACCCTCCTGTCCCCAAAACATGTCAGCAACCTGCAGTGCAGTGCTCTGGAAAACATCCAAGACCAGGAAGACTTGCGGCAAGCAGCAGCTGCAAATCCTTCTGGCTGCCAGCTCCGCTGAACCAGAGATTGGGAGAACTCGGCAGAAGCTGCTAAGCTTCAGCAAAGCTTTAGGACAGGGGCCCTCCAAATGTTTCCTCTGCTCCCAGCCTGGCCAATGATAAGGGTTTGCAATAGTCAGCCTGAAGGGCTAAATGCCAAACCTTCAGGCACCTCTGGGGCAATGTTTGAGGCAACCAGGAAACATTTAGGGACGGAAATACTTCAACACCTGGCTGCCATTCAAGCTCCTTCAAGCTCTGGCTGATAGGACAACCAGAAGACATGCAGCAGCGAAAGACCTTGGAAAAGGGAAGGCTGGTAGTCCTTGCCCACTTTTCTCTCCTTCGCCAAAAGGATGGGGGTCCCATGGATTGTCTATACAGAAGACGGTCCACACATATGGAAAATACTGCTTTAAGCTACAAGTGCCAACAAACTTTGAACACCTTTTTTCATGTAAGCTTCATATGAAGAAGGAAGCCGTAAAAGAACGGACCCACAGACAAAACATTCCCTCCTAGGCCTACATCGCAGCAGGTCTGCACAGCCATTAACGAAAGAACTGAGACATTCGTAAGCTGCAACCGTCGGCTCCAATAAAATAAAATATCCAGGCCAAACTCCGGGGAAGAACTAGCTTCCCAAAGATGTTCTTGGCCTGCAGCCGGCATGGCCAACGGAGAGAGGGATTGTGGAAGTTAGTTGGAAAGATGAATGGCTCCCTATCCCAAGCAGTTGTTATTAACACTGAAGTAGGGATGAAGGCTCACATTAGATTCACCGTACATGATACTGCTTTAAGCGGCCCTCATTGCCAGCATTCACCACCAAGTCCCTCAAGAAATCTCTCTCTCGAAACAAGACAGCCGGTTATGCCCAACACGGCACGCCTCCCAAGCTATGGCAATCGTTGCAGCGAGAAACTACGCAGCAGGACAACCTAAAGTTTATTTTATTTAATAGAGCACCCATTTCGCAAAAAAGCCAAAATCTTTTAGGCTGTAACTCCGATGAAAGCTGATCCGTATTAAAGCTGCTTTAATGAGACCTCACCCTTCCTTCCCGTTGACAGAAGACACTCAGCTTTACTGCAGAAAACCCTGTTTTCAAATGTCTAACAATTGACAGCAATGAGAGGGACAACCAGAATTAAAAATAAGTTACTAATATGGCATGAATAGTATAGAAACCTCCTAAAGCAAAGAATCAAGGGCTAAGATATCCATACTCAGTAAAGCAAAAATGAACTATTTGATAACCTCTGATGATCTCTGTAGAGACTATAAGTAAATTCTGACATCCTGACCCTATTTTCCACATTCAGTTTAATACTACACTGTCCCCTGTATCTGACATAAGACATTACTTACGATATTCTTCCAAATGGTGCAAAAGCTGCTTTTATATCTTCAGTTGTAATTTCTGGGCTGAGGTCTCCAACAAACACATGGAAGTGGTCTTATCAAAAAAAGGGAAAGAAATGACACAAGTTTGCAGAGTACTCATGGAAATAGAGGGTAGCTTCTTTTTAAAATGCCTTGTATCAACTTCCATACATCTGGAAAACTACACAAGAACTAGAATCGTTTTACCTATCGAATGCCAAAATACATAATCGCTTAAGATATAACCATCATCAGATATGACAGTAGACAAATACAATTACTTGCAGGTAACTAGCATTTATTTTGTTATGAAATTATTTGTTGAAATTCATTAACATTAATTACTTCAGTGAGAACTATATTGACTTAATTTAAAGTAAAAAAGCAACAACAACTGCATTACAGCTTACTTTGTAATGCTAATATTTATAGTCTAGGCACACATTTAAGAAACCGAGCTAAATGCCTACTGGTTCCATGAGCAAAACGGAGTAAGGATTACACAAACCAGTATGGACAGCGTTAAGTTACGAACAGTTCAATCTTAAAGCATACTTTGTGAAGAACAGTCAAAAAGATACCTTGCATTGCAACAGTTTGATGTTAAAGCATTTGACAGTTTTCTGAAAAGCCCACAGTTTTGGTTGCCCAGCCTTTACACCATGAGAATCCATGTGAATTCAAAGCATGTGATATCCATGAGCAAGTGAACTAAGACTGAAGGCAACAGAACGGAGACAGTGATCCCTTCATACATTCACGTTAGAGCCATTTATACATACGATGCGGATACAAAGATGTCATAGCTAAAGACTTCCTCCATAGCCATATAAAGCTGAATTTAATCCTCACAACCTCTACGCTGGTTTCAAGGCACACAAGAGGACACTTTACAACAGCAACCACACCTCGGGAAGAGTCTGGTTACATCCTCCCCCCAAAAGCTGTGAAAGCTCTAAGGCTAGACAAGTCAAGAAGCAACACACTGGGTTGCCTACAGCAGAAGGGAGAAAGGATCCAGTTGGGAGAGCGACTGAGATGCAGCAAAGGAACTTTTGATTAAGGGGCATCATTAAGACAGCAGCCGTGAAGGAAGCTGGTAGTCTTGCTCTCCTGACAAATCTTAAGGCCACTAGGAGTTTAATGGACCGGGCCGGCCAAAGGGCTTAAGAGTGAGCCGCAAGTCCCCGTCCTGATCCGTCTGAGGAGAGAGGAGGGAGAAATCTGCCGGCAATAAGAGATCAACCCCCCCAAATAGCTTCAGGCGGTTAGTGAATACCCCTGAGAGATTTCATTTTATGTTTAAGAAGATACAAATTACCTTGTGAACGCAGTGTGTTGACAACGGTACTACCTGATGACAAAGATTAGATTTGTTCTTAAGTTTATTAACACAAACACATTAAATCATATCTTAGGATAATGATCAAAACAAATAGGGCAAAATATTTGCATGAGGTTTTATTACTTAAAAGATTAAAAACACTTTTTGAGCAAATAAAGAGTAACTACACAGAATCGTGAAGGACTTACTGCTGGTATCTTTCTTCTGGCTGCTGGGGGTTGTTGCCCAGTTCACTTTGACCTCCTGGAAATGACAGTGACGGAAATTATATTCCTGCCAAGTGGTAACAGAGGGTTGCTTAGCCCATAATCCCCAAAGAACAATTGAATGCGACGCAGCAGGCTGCATCTGAACCCAGAGTAAAGAGGGAGAGAAGAATCTCCGCTTTGTATCTAGGACCCTTAAAAATGTCCTCCAGAGGACTGGGACACACACAGATCCTGGGAAGCCCATTTCCATCTGCGATTGCCATTGTGCAGGTAAAGCCCAAACTTTAAGTGTGACCTCCAGCTATAAACGAGGATTAAAACAAAGCAGTGTTTTACCTTTGCAGTTTCTCCTTTTTGTTTTAAAAAGAGCTGTTCAGTCCAAACCTAAGTCCACAACTTCTCGTTCCATCTTTAGCGCCAAGAGCTTACCTTACCCATGATCTTCCGTCCGTTCATCGCCGCTAAAGCCGCGGCTGCGTGACGATGCTCATAGAACTCCACAAAACAATACGGGTCGTTTCCAGCTGTCTGTGGGGACAGAGGAACGTCTTGTAATTGCGTTTTAATTGTAATTGTGTTTTAATACATGTTGGAATCCCGCCTCGATCTGAAGGGAGAGGCGGGAAATAGAAATAAATATTATTATTATATTGCGTTTGATGTGTAAATTTTGCCCCTTCCAAATGATGAACTGTTAATTTAAGACTACACATCTTTTTACTTGCAATCACACCCCATGGACCTCAGCAAGACTTACCAGACTTACTGCACAGCTTTTATTTTTCACTTTAGCTCCTGCTATCCGTTCATTAACTCTTTGTTCCATCTCTTTTCACAACAGCCCAACATTTTCGCAAGAACAACCAACCACGAAATATTTCACACCTTCCCAACCTTGTTAAAACATTCAAGAAATCCCCCCTTTCACACTACGAAACAGAAACACATCCCTATAATTTGAATTGGCTTCACTTCTAGGCTGCGCCAATAAAGAAAGCTGTGGAGACGAACTCACATCCATGATCATTTTGCAGTTCTTGCACGGTCCAATCTGGCTGAACAGCTGGAGAATTAGGGCTTCGGTAACATCTCTGGACAGGTTTCCAACGTACCTGGAAAAGTTATATATATATATATATATATGTTTTAGACACGTTCAAACTCTGGTCTTAAACTTCCATAATAAAGTATCTTTGACGGAAGGATCTCTGTCCCAAATTGTGCAAAAATAACAATCGATGCCAGGAAGGGAGTGATGCCTTGTATGCCTGAAAGCTGTCATACTATTTCAGAACTGACGGCCAAAGAAATATTTACTTTTTATGGAACTTAGGAGGATAAACAAAATAAAGCATTCCTGTTCTAAACCAGGACCTGTTGCATAAAACCTTCCATTTTCTTCCCTATCAATTATTGACCCTGATCAATATCCTGGAGGGAAAAAGCCTTGCCGAGGAAGGAGGAGAGAGAGAGAGCAGGAAACTTTGTAAAACTGCATTTCTATCACCTTTTCCATAACCTAGACATTGCTATAATTTCTTATATACAATCAATACATATCTATAAATACACACACATACATACATATATACATATTATATATATATATATATATATATATATAAAATCAATCCATCTCTATAATTTCTTCCTTAGCAATTATTGACCCCTATTGATTATCCTGAAGGGGAAAGGGAGGGATATATATACTCATATTCTGTGTGTATGGTATATTTTAATATGACATGACATGCTATTCTATGTATTGATGATCGGGGCCCGTTGAGGGGAAGGGGCTTCCTTATCAATTATTGATCCCTATCAATATCCTGAAGGGGAAAGGCAGGGATATATATGATATACATATTTCTGTAATTTCTTCCTTATCAATTATTGACCCCTATTGATATCCTGGAAGGAAAAGGCAGCTGATACATATACTACACACACACACTATATATATATATATATATATATATATTACACATATTCTATGTGCATGGTATACTTCAATACGATATAACATGCTATTATATGTATTGATCCTCGGGGCCCATTGAGAGGAAGGGGCTTCCTTATCAATTATTGATCCACATTGATGTCCTGGAGGGGAAAGGGAGGTATATAATAATAATAATAATAATAAATATATATGTTATATATATATATATATATATATATGACATACATGTATTCTATGTGTTTGGTATATTTTAATACAGTATAACACATATCATAATAATACTATATTATATATCATACAGACACACACACACACACACACATATATATATATACAGTTCTCCTTCAGGATATTATTATAATAATATTATATTATTATAATAGTATCCTGAAGGGGAGGTATATGTATATATATATATATTGTCTATGGTGTAATTTAACTATATTATATATCATACATATATATTCTCCTTCAGGATATTGTTATAATAATACTATATTATTACAATAATATTATAACAGTATCCTGAAGGGGAAGTATATATGAATGATATACATTACACTACATACATATACATATATATATATATATATACAGTATATAAAACGGTCCCCTATTCTGTGTCCTTCTGTTGTATGTATTTGACGGCCTTCCCCCCCCCCCCCCGACCCCCGAGAGAGAGAGAGAGAGAGAGAGAGAGAGGCCCCAAGGCCCCTTTCCTTCCTTCCTTCCTTCCTTCCTTCGGCCTCACTCACAGGGTTTTGGGCATCTCGTCCTCCATGGCTGAGCGAGCGAGCGAGGCCGGGGCTCCCTCCTTCCCTCCCTGGCAGCAGCAGCAGCAGCCGCCCCTCTCCTCTCGGCTCCTCTCGGCTCCTTCCTTCCTTTTCTCGGCTCTTCTCAAGATGGCGGCGCTGGCGGGCAGGAAAGGCCCCCGGCCGCCGCCGACTACGAGGGAAGGGCACCAACGCGCATGCGCCGGACGGCGTGGCGTGGCGTGGCGTGGCGTGGCGTGCGTCGCCTCGCTCCCTCGAGCGCGGGAACAACACGTCGACGCGTACGCTGCGTGCGCGCGCGCTTACGTACTCTCCTTTTCAAGGCTCCTCCCTCCTAGTCCCGACAAGGATCCCACCACCAGCCTCTTCTTCTCGCGAGATTTCCCCTAAAGTTTCGGCGCGTGCGCGGTGTCGTCTTCGGGCTCTCTTTAAAAAAACACAGCATAAATAAATAAATAAATAAATATTAACTGTAATATTTTATTTTATTTCATATAATGAAATTAAATAATTTATAATTAAATATAATGATAATTAAATTAAATAATGAAATTAAATAATTTTATAAATTAAATTACTGTAATTAAAAAGTAAAAAGGCTCTGTGCGCCGCCCGGGAATCGAACCCGGGTCGCAAGAATGGGAATCTTGCATGATACCACTACACCAGCGGCGCAGGCGGGAAAAGGCAGCCAAAAAGAGCCCTAGGAGGAATGTGTCAGTCGCAGCCCTCTTTTAACTCTTTCTATGGCTTAAGGGAATAGAATTCTGGGAGTTGGAGTTTGTTGTGGGGCCCTCTGACTAATACGTGCATTCTCCACTTTCCCATTTTATTGTTTATTTCTTTTATTTTTTTAAAAAAGGGACCCAAGGCTGCTCACAAAATAATTAATTTAAAAATAAGTACTTTTTTAAGAAATTTTACAGGAATAATAGTTTAAACACAGTTCAAATAACATGATTAATAAAACAATATAAAATTAACACTAAAAATAAAACACCACACGAAATTTGAAAACATATAACCCTCCATTTTGAGAAGGACTAAGAAAACATGAAACTGAATGGTTTCTAGGAATGTTTGGAGCTTTCCTATGTGGCAAATGTCCCTCCATTTTGAGCATGGCCTCGAAGCATGAGCTGAGTATATTCTTTGTAATAAATACCCTCCATTTTGAACAGAACCAAGAAACGATGAAACTGATGGTTCAGGGAATGTTTTGAGCTTTTCTGTGTGGAAAATGTCCTCCATTTTGAGAATGGCCTCGAAGTATGAATCAAATGTTTTGAGTGTTTTGAGCTTTCCTATGTGGCAAATGCCCTCCATTTTGAGCAGGACCAAGAAACTGAATGGTTTCTAGGAATGTTTTTGAGCTTTTCTGTGAGGAAAATGTCCTCCATTTTGAGCAAGGCCTAGACCCATGAAGTTAGTACATTATTATTATTATTATTATTTCAAGGAGCTTCCCTATGTGGCCATTTTGAGGCGAGGGCACACTCTCTCAGCCTCAGGGAAGAGCCATAAGGCCTGCTGGGACTAGGCCTGCCTTCTGCCCGCCTTGGAGGCCTTTGGGCCGGGCGGAGCCGAAGCAGAGGCCGCCTAGTCCTGGTCCCTCCCTCCTTCCTTCACCCTCTTCCATTCTTCCCCTCATCATGGCTCCCTTCTTCTTCCTTCTCTTCTTCCTTCTCCAAAGGGGCTCCTCAGAGCTGCGCCACCCGCCCTCCAGGATAGGTACGCCGCCATTTTGGGAAGGAGAAAAAGAAAGAGCTTTCTGACTTTTTCCTTTCTTTGGGTGGCCCTCTCTGCAGGGTTGTTGTTTTGCTCCAACTTAGGGCTCACCTCCATCACCCTCGCCATGGATTGTTATCATTATCAATTATTGTTTATTATTTTATTTATGATAAATATTTATAATTATTATTTTAGAGTATTTATAATAATTATTTATTATTAATAATAATAAATTATAAATAGTAATAATAATGATAATAAATTATTATAAATAATAGTAATAATAATAAAATAATAATAATAATAATAATATAAATAAGAAAGGGGTTGGTGGGAAGGGATGATTCTGAATTTTAATTGTATTTTATGTATTTTAATCTGTTGTAACCCGCTCGGATTCCTAGTGATTGGGCGAGCTATAAATATTTAAAATTATTAAATAGAATTTAATAATAATTTAATAATTTAAACTATAATTATTTAATATTTTAAACTATAAATATAAATAATAAAATTATTATTATTATCCTGATCATGATCAATTATTATCATCATTATTATTATGCTTTTTAACACTGGTCCAGTGACTCTCATGGATAGTGTTTGCTTTATATTCAGAATTTGGTTGTATTTGTGTTTCATACACACCTCATTTGGTCTCTGGTGGAACTTTGTAGGATTTTTGTGTTTGTGATATATATATATATATATATATATATATAGTTGTGTGCCTCCTAGGCCACCCATAAGTGGCATGATAGGGTTTTCTTGGCAAATGTCTTCAGAGACAGTTTGCCAATGCCATCTTCTGAGGCTGAGAGAGTGTGGCTTTCCCAAGGTCTCCCAATGGGTTTTGATGGCCAAGTTGGGATTTAAACTCTGGTCTCCAGAATCCTAGTCCAACGCTGAAACCTCAATATCATACATTGGATATTATTATTATTATTAATATTATCATTTTCATTATTATTATTAAAAACATCTGAGGAAGTAGACTTTAATCTACAAAAGCTCATGCCGCCAATTTCTTTCTAATTTCTTAACCATTTATTCTTTCAGTGAGTTTCAAAGGCACTACAAGATCTCTCTACGTACCGATTCCACAGACTTAACACGGCTGCTATATCTTTGAATTCTATTATTATTATGGTTTGAGCATTGGACTATGGCTAGAAACTAATCGGTTCCCAAACCTGGCCATGAAACCCTATAAAGAAAACATCAGAAAGCAAAGGTATCGCTGTCTCAGCCACAACTTCGGACACTTTTGGAATATTTCAGATTTTGCAACCCCAAACAGCCTGTATTGTAACAAGAACAACTTTAAAATTGTTATTACTAATTCACATACGTTCCCAATTTATAAAATTGGAGTTGGACGTTAGAAAAGGTCCAAGTCAAAGGTTTAGTGTACCAACTCCAAAACCCTATTTAAAAGACAAGAAGTTTTGCTGGGCTGCTGAAACTGCGAAAAATAGCCTTTCTGGCCGGGCAAATATGGGGGCGAAGCGACATCCGCCAAGATTTGCGAAGAGGAATTAATACAGGATAATCCAATTTTCTCTTGCAGGTGTCATAGGAGCGGGCATCGGGGGCACCTCGGCCGCCTATTTCCTGCGCCAGAAGTTTGGCAAAGATGTGGCGATTGACGTATTCGAGCGAGGCGAGGTTGGGGGACGCTTGGCGACGGTCAGTGTGGAGGGCAAATACTACGAAGCCGGAGGCGCCGTCATCCACCCGCTCAACCTGCACATGAAGCACTTTGTCAAAGAACTGGGTAAGGCGTTCATTCGGTAATAACAAATGTGCGCTAGCTTTTGTGCATTGCGTTTTCTTTGCGCAGCCCGGTTACGCTGGCGTTCTGTTGTTTGCCGCTGTCAAAATTCACGCTAGAAGGTTGTTGTCATCATCTTGCGCTTGCAATATGGGTGCAGCATCCCTTTGTTGGCTTCATCTGCACTGCAGAAACAATGCACTTTCACACCACTTTAATTGCCATGATTCGGTGCTAAAGAATTCTGGGATTTATGGTTTGTTTGTGGCACCAACAGAGACGGCTCAATGCCCCCCAAAACTACTAATCCCAGAATGTCATAGCATGGAACCGTGGTAGATAAAGTGGTGCCAAACTGCCTCAGTTCTGCAGTGTAGATGCAACCGTAGATGGCAGAGGGATACGTGCAAAAGCTGTTCCTCTCTCTTTTCGGGAACCCACCTCACACGTTCTTTGCTTTTGTATTGCCAGGGCTGTCCGTTCCCCCGAGTCGCAACGGACTCCTCGGCATTTACAACGGAGAGGAGTTTGTCTTCGAGGAGAGCAGCTCGAACATCTGGAACTTCTTGAAGCTCCTCTGGTATTACGGACTGAACTCCCTGCGGATGTATCTGTGGGTGGAGAAGATCCTGGACAAGTTTATGAGGTGATTGGAGGCACAAACCGGGCAGGGACCCCAAACCGGGATGATGTTTCCACCATCTGCGTGGATGGGATGAGACTCAGGGTGTTTCCAAAGAGCGTCCAGCTCAATCCCTTCCTGGTGCAGGAATCCACAAACACTTTTTTCACTACAGAGATCAAGACATTTGAAGGTACAGGGTGAGTCCCCCTTATCCACAAGGCTTGAGACCAGAAGTCTTTTGGACCCAAGTCTAAACCTGGGTTTCATATATGTTTTACATTTTTATACACTTTATATACATAGCCTGAAGGTAATTTTATACACAATATTTTTGACCGTTTTCTGCGTGAAACATAGTTTGTGTACATTGAACTATCCGAAGCCAAAAGTGTCTCTGTCTCAGCCACCTATGTGGATGATTTTGGGTTTTGGTGTATTTAGGATTTTGATATTTCCAGACAAGGGATGCTCAACCTGTAGTGCATAAGGGTGCCATACATAAATTCTTGTTGTTCCTGTTAGTTCAGCGGTGTTTAAAAGCTAGACATGTCGTCTCAGGGATCGCCTTCCCGTCGGGAGGGTTCAAGATGAAGTGGAAGAACCAGTTTCCACAATTATAGAAGCTCAAGCTTCCCGTAGGGGAACTGGGGAAAAGAAATGAGATACGTGATGACCTCCAGGTCCAAACAAGCGCATAGAGTGCATTGGTTCAGACGCTGGGTCGAGAGACCTGAGTTCATGCTCTCCCTGAGCCAAAGAGACACACCGGCTGACTTTGGGGCAGTCACTTTTGCTTAGTATTTCTCTCCATCTCCTTTCCCACCCTTTTTCGGACGAAGGATCTACCGCTACCAGTCCCACGACTATGCCTTCAGCACCAACGAGGCTTTGCTCCATGCCCTGGGAGGCTCCGAGTTCGTTCGGATGCTGAACCAGACCATCGACGAGTCGATGCAGGCGGCCAGCTTCTCCCCGAAGTTCATCCGCGAGATGGTGACGCCGGTCATGAGGGTCAACTACGGGCAGGGCGTCAACATCAATGGGTTTGTGGGTAAGAGCGCGCTTCTTTGGTCTGCGTCTCGCCACGAGGGCACACCCAGACGTTTCCCAAATGCAGCAGCCACAGAATAGCTATGCTGGGATTTCCATCACACAAAAGGGTGACTCTTTGGATCTTGCAGAGGGCAGAGAATACAGATTGCTCTAATGCCCCCAAAAAGACCTGCGTTGGACTTAGTTGCATACGTTACTCACAGGATGCTGGGCATAATTTCCCCCACCTCTCTCTCTCTGCCTTATGCTTGTCCCTTGGCCCCTGCCCGCATTGCCTTAGTCTTTCATACATTTTGCAGCTCAAGACATGCTCATAGTCTAGACATTTAGACTTGTGGATTCATAAATACAGGTCAAAAATGGGAATGAATATATTTAATTCTCGGTGAACCATAAAGCCTTTTGGATATTGTAATCTGCTTCGGGTTCCACATTTGGAGAAAAGTAAGATGTAAATCAAAAATAAAGTTTTCCCTGCTTGGAGGGAGGCTGTCTTTGCTTCAGCCACATCATCCTTAAACTGATTATCTTTTTAGAAGAGAAGCACAATTTTTCAAAACCAGAAATGGGGAGAAAATCCTGTCCCAAGATCTACCTGTTAAAGCACCCTTTCCTTTTTATTCGGGAACCCTTTTGTCACGGATGTTCGACATTTAAAATTTCATTTTGCTGACTGCCTTTGTTTCAAGAAGACCTTTTCTGTTCTAGGACTTTGATTCCTCCTCTCCTTCTGTGGCAGGTGCGGTATCTTTGGCAGGAGCCGAGGGGGGACTTTGGTCAGTAGAAGGGGGTAATAAGCTAGTTTGCGTTGGCCTTCTCTACGCTTCGAAAGCCCAACTGATCCCAGGCGCCGTGATCTCGCTGGAGGAAACAACCCGGCCCAAAGGACGCTCAGGTGAGGCTGCCTGGAGAGAGCAGAAAAACCTCCCATCCAATTGCAATAGGCTGATTCAGACAGGATTGCCTGCATTGCATGGATGAGGAGGGACATCAGTGAGAATAAGGAGCTGGAAAATGGAGGATGAGAAACTTAAAACACCAAGTTTCCTAGCGCCATAAAAAAATAAATTCCAGACATAGTTCTGGAACCATCTGCAAAATGAGATCCAAATCTCATCTCCCCCCATCTTACTTCTTTTCAACTGCATTTGATGGAACTGTTTACAGGCATTTCTTGCACAGAAATAAGCTTTGTCATTGGTATGCTCATAGAGTTCCTTCATTCCTTCATTAGAGCAATATTAATATTTATTCCTTGTTGTTGTGTGCCTTCGAGTTGCTTCCTTGCTGACAGAGTTGCTTTAGGATAAGTTGGAAGCAAACTTGAAGGCTCACAAGAAGAAGGAATAAATATTAATATTTTAACTTTCATATGTCAAGCCCTTTGACCTGTGTGAGCGTCTTTGGAATCCCAGGGCTGGAGAAAAGGTGGGACAGAAATAAATTTGCTTTTGTGAAAGAGCTTACTGAAGACGTGCTATTTCTAATACAATGGTCCCCCGGTTTACGAAAGTAATTTGTTCCAGTACCCCTTTCGTAAACCGAAAAAGTTCGCAAACCGGGGGACCACTGTAATATATAGGAATAAACTTTGTCAAATTCGAATTTCCCGCCGTTTTTGTTTCGTAACCTGGGTTTTTTCCCGTAAACCGGGGCCGTTTTTCCGGCCCCGGCTCTTTCGGATCCCAGGGTTTCTGTAACCCGGGGGACCACTGTAATGACGAAAGGAAGCCCAGCAAACGACAGAGCTGCTTTGTCACCCGTTTCCTTTCTTTCTTTAAGGAGGGACCGTGAAGCTGTACGAAATCACCTACAACTCCACTTCGGGAGTGACGTCCGGCCTCTACGACATCGTTCTGATCGCTACCCCTTTGCACCGTAAGATCGCCAACATCACCTTCCGTAACTTCAAGCCCCCCATTCCCGACTTCCCCGGCCCTTACCACCAGACAGTGGCCACGTTTGTCCACGGACACGTCAACGCCTCTTTCTTTGGCTACCGGGACCCCTCCCGGTTCGAGTTAAGCAGCATCTTCACCACGGAAAACCCCGAGCTGTTCATCAACAGCATGGGCATCGTCTCCCCCGTCCAGGAGAGAGCGAGGGAGTTCACGGGCTCCCACGTCTGGAAAGTCTTTTCCTCCCGGCCCCTGACCAAGGAGCAGCTGAGCTTGCTCTTCTCCTCCTACGATTCGGTGGAAGTGAAGACGTGGCTGGCCTACCCTCACTACAGCCCTCCGGAGAAGCCTCCCCCCGTCCTCCTCCACGACCGGATCTACTACCTCAACGGCATGGAGTGGGTTGCCAGCGCCATGGAAATGAGCGCCATCGCGGCCAAGAACGCGGCCCTCCTGGCCCACCACCGCTGGCACGGCCGGCTGGACAGGGTCGACCAGGAGGACTTGCACACCAGGCTCAAAACGGAGCTCTGAGGCGGAAGGCGCGCCTTGCTGGAAAGTGCCTGAAAAACAGCGTGAACCCGGAGATGGCGTTCACATTTTGAGCCAATTTTGCTGCTGGAACAAAAATGTTAACTTTCCAAAACAGACTATTTGGTAACAGCTTCTTTAAAGTATTCTCTAGGGAGATTTTATCCTGTTATGCAAAGAACAAATTCCATATAAATATTTCTTTTGAATGCAGGAAGAAATGTAAAATGTTATCGGAACACATCTCATGTTCAGGTGTTTTAGATTAGACTTCTTAACCCTATTAGCAAAAGGAGAACAGGGATGGGACACAGAAGTCATGAACGTGATGGACTTGATTCCTGTTGGGCTCTTAAATAAGTCAGGTTACTTGTTCATAACATGTAGACCAACTTGTCCTCACCTTGATAGGGAACTGTCTTTTCAACTCCAAGTTGAAAAGAGTTTGGCAGTTGTTCTTATAAGACCTGGAAAAGTTTGGGCAGCCGAGGTTGAACACCGGGAGCTGAAGTCCCAACGATGTCCGGAGGGACCTCCTTTGCGGATCACTACTGTAAAGGGAGGCTTGGGTGGCATTAACTTGAACTGTTAAAACATTCCTTTTGTTTGTTTGTTTCGTCTTACTTTAACTAAACTACACAGACTGGGAGATGTGCTTTCAAAATTAATAATGGAGCTTCAACATTCAAACAGAAATGCAGTCCACTGTTAGGGTGGGTTGTGTGTATAACAGGGTTGTGTATAGAACTTATAAACACACCAGCTCAGTGTTTGTACTCAACTAACGCTGGTGCAACAGCAGTTAAAAGGGTACCGAGGTTTCAAGCCTGCAAGGAGCAGAGGGAAAAGGGGACCATAAGCAGAACACTTGCATCTGCTTCTGTGAACTTCAGAATACTCCTTATTTTGTCCACTCTCTGGCAATACGGCTGATAAAGAAGCACTCTGCAACTGTGTCCACACAATTAAAGTGGAGTAAGAAGCAGGAAAGAGTCCAAGCGGTTTGTGGTTTAGTCCAGCCTTCCCCAGCCTGGTGCCATCTGGATGTTTGGGACTTAAATTCCCATCTGCCACAGCCAGCGGTCAAGAATGTTTCTGATTTTCCAGTGTATCAAGCTGGAGAAGGTTGTTCATTTTCCCTGACCATTAGCCACATGGAAGGGGAGAGTCAAACTGAGATGTCAACTCTGCGAGATTTCATACCGTTTGAATCAAGCTTCCAAAAGAAGCAACGCTAATCCAGTTTTAACAATTTATTTTAAAAAAAGACGTACGCAAGGAATGGCTACTTGTTGCAGAATACATAATAATGATAAGAAAAAGAAATCCACATTGCAGTTGGGTCCACCGGTTCGTTCACACTCGTTCCAAAGCTTCCAGCATAATAATACTGTTTCCTCGTATTACCTAGAAATCAAAGCAGTGATATGAAATAGGAGCCGTTCCCATTATTTTTTATTATTGTTTGTTGCTGTCGGGTCAACTTCGACATACGATGACCGTATAAATGAGACCTCTAAGATCCCCAGCCATCAAATGTTCTTCTTAGGCAACCCATTTTCCAGCAGAACAAAGCAAGTAATTCTGATTCAACCCAAGAACCTGCAATAGCCAAGCCACAGGTACGAACTATTTAATATACCAATATACCAAGCCACAGGTATATAACTATTCACGCATCTTTCATTGTTTAGAGTCACTGTCTGCAAACTGGCTTTAGTGCAAGAGACTATGAGCCTGAAATAACACGTTCGTTCTCGCAACGAGAGACTAAGACTATCGTTCCTTTCCAGCCCAAACGATATGTTTCTGTTGTTTCTCGTTCACGGGTGCTTACCACCATCCCAATGTTGTTCTGTTGCCCGCCTTGCGCCATTTCCACACATTCGTCTATGACGAGGTTCATAAAGGGATCGAATCCTCGCAATATCCCTTGGACGTGTCGGCCACCGTTCAGTTTCACTGCAAGGAACGGTCACCGGGTTAGTTTGCCTGCTCTCAATGCATCGTCCTGATAGAGAGTTTAACATTATAGAGAGAAAGGTATTGCAAAGCTAATTTCAGTCTTTAAAACACAGTTTGCACAAGGAGACACAATTGCATTCAGTGGAGAGGCGTCACCGGTGTGTATTTCCATTCATGGCTTCTATCTACTTATCTCTATCCTTTATTTGAAGAGTTCCCTGAGAAAAGAGGTTTCTTACAGTCTATTTTGCTTTATTAATTCCACAAATGGATGCTAGGTGTGTATTTATATGAATACGCTCCCTCCAGTTGGATCTCTGGGCAGCTGGAAATAAATCTTAAAATGCAGAACAATAAGATAATACCATTTCATACACACAAAAATAAACTTTCTAAACACCTAGCCTCTATTCAAAAAACATTCAAAAGCTGAAGGTAAATCCATCTATGAATACATATTTGGTGAGGCCATTACTCTCCATAAAGGCTTTTGTAAGGAGCCACGTTTTAACTTGTTACCAAAATGCTGCCTTCAACTGAAATGTGTTGGTTTAATGCTGTGAAAACTCCAGCAGCCAATTAGCAACCAGTTAAGAATTCAGCAGAAAAATAAACTGCGGAAATAACCCACCACTATAACTGCCGTGGCTCAATGCCATGGGATTCTGGGAAGTGTAGTTTTGTGAGACATTTAGCCCCCTCTGCGAGAGAGCTCTGGTGCCACAACAAAATACAAATCCCAGAATTCCACAGCACAGAGTTTAAGTGGTGATGAGATGCAGCCAAAGCACAGAACTTCTGTGTTCATTTAGGTTCAGGGGAGAAGGAAATTGTACAGCCGGGCTGCCTTTTGTGAGTTTCCTCAGAAGCCTGGGTTAAATATGTGAAAAAGGTGTTACCGCAAGAAGCTTCAGAGAACAACTATGCGCAAGTAGCAATCCCCAACGCAACTGGCCAGGCTTACCTGAAATCCCATGGTTCCTAATGGCAGCGTGCCTGTATTTGCGCACCTCCATTGCGCACAACGCATTCTCGCCAAGTCTGTACTCTCTGCACAGACCACGAAAGCGGGCTCCGCAATTCACTTTAGGCTCCCAAAATTCAACACACACAAAAAAGGACCATATACTTACACGACAACTTCTTGTCCATGAATCTGAAAGTCAAAGAGAAAAGGAGAGTTAAGCCGATGGGACGGTTTTAGGAGAATGGAAACCTCTATTGGCACAAAGCACTAAGAAGAAGAAGAAAAAGAAGAAGAGTCTTCGTCTTGTTGTTGCTGTTGATATTGTGTGCCTTAAAATTGTGACTATTATCACAGGGTTTGCTTTGCAGGTTTTGCTCAGAGGGAGTTTGCCATGGACTTCCCCTGAGGCTGAGAGAGTGTGACTTCTTGCCCAAAGTCACCCAAAGGGTTTAATGGCCGAGCTAGGATTCGAACCCGGGTCTCCAGCACCATAGTCCAATATTAATAGAATGCTAATGAAATAATATTACAAAATATTTCTAGTCTAGTATTAAATATTACTAATCTAATATTGATAAATATTAATTAAATATTAATAGTCCAGTATTAATAAATATTACTAGTCCAACATTAATAAAATATCAACGAAATATTACTAATCTAATATTAATAAATATTAACAAAATATTACTAGTCCAGTATAAATAAATACTGTATTACTAGCCCAGTATTAATAAATATTACTAGCCCAGTATAAATAAATATTACTAGTCCAGTATTAATAAATATTACTAGTCCAACGTTAATAAATATTAATAAAATATTACTAGTCCAGTATTAATAAATATTACTAGTCCAATATTAATATTAAATATTAAATATATTAATATAAGTATGTTATATATATGCGTGTGTTTGTGTGTGTGTATATATATATATATATATATATAATATATAAAACATATTATATAAATATAAGTAAATATAAATAAACAATAACAAGTCTAATATTGGCTCGTCTTCTACGGCACCCTGGGAGTCGTAGTTTTCTACCAGTTCCTAGCTCTATGGCGAAGCGCGCGTGGCGGGCGGCGCAGTGCATGATGGGAAGAGAAGGAAAAAAGAGAGAACAGACCGGAGGCACCGACTGCGCATGCGCAGATTCCCCGACCGCCCCCGGGCCCCCAACCGACCAAGAGCCCCTCGGTCCCCGGCTCACTTCTTCAGCTCCGGCGGGTGCGCTTTGCTCATGGTGCCTCACTCGAAGCGGCGCTTCCTCCTCGGAGACTCCTTTCCTTTGCTGCCCGCGCCGCGATTTTTTTCACCGCACGCAGCGTGTGACGCAAGCACGTCGCGCCCGCCCAATCAGGACGAGCCTGGCGCGCATGCGCAGACGCTATAACCACGCCCGGGTTATTACTCCGAGAATGTGATTGGCCTAACTGGACTCCGAGCGACCAATGGCTGAGGAGCGCTAACTCCCGCCCCCCAAACTGCCAACCAATCAGAGCACGGCTTTTGAAAGACCAGCCCACCTCTGAGGCCCGGCGAGATTTAGCGTTCCGCCAGGTCCTAAAGCCTGACATTTTCGCTTTGTAGTTCCCTTCATTGGACTACAACTCCCAGAATTCTCTATAAGGGCTTAAAAAAAGGAACTTTTCCAAACTTCTCCACATGTCTGTGCAGATAGGCAATCTAAGCAAAAATAGGACCACTATCCAGTGTAAATAAGTCATAAAATTTAAAATATTTTATATAAAAGCACTATATATATATATATGTTTTATATAAAAACACAACTCCCATCATTTGAGCACTTTCTCTCCTGTATTCAAATATTCTTAATAGAAAGTATATATATATATATATATATATATAATTTACTATTATTTATTTTATTTATATTTATTTATATTTACATTTATACTATTTTTATTTTATTTTTCTTATATAGCGCTGTAAATTTACACAGTGCTGCACATACAATCTTATAATTAGACGGACTTTATATATAATAAAAAGTTTAATATATTATGATAAATAATAAAAATATAAAGCTTATATATATATATAAAACAATATATATATATATATATAAACTTTATATGTATAATTATATTATAAATATATAAATAAATATTATATATATATATATATACACACACACACATATATATAATTATATTATAAATATAAATACAATATAAATATAAACATATTATAAATATAATTATAAAGAAATAATTATATATATATATATATATATACACACACACACACAGTAATATTATAAATATAAATATAATTATATATATTTGGAAATCATTTCATAAATGAAAAAAAATATATATTTCTATGTGGGATTTTTAATATTTTTGTATGCTGTTGTTTGTGACATATTATGGGGCTTTCTTGTCCAAATTTGTTCAGAAAGGGTTTGTCATGAGGCTGAGAGAGTGTGCCTTGCCCATTTGGGTTTCCACGGCTGAGCAGGGATTCGAACCCTGGACCCAACGCCCAAAACATTCCAACCCCCAAACCATTAATTACACTAACAATAAATTCAGAACGCGACATTCCTTAAAAAAAAACCCGCAATTATACGCAGGTTTGTTTTATTCATCCTTTTAGAAAATATATTTTGTGGTTCAAAGTGAGGGAGGAATAAAACAGGAAATCCAGAAAGTCATTCAGTTTGCAAAAATTGTTATTTTTTGCAGAAACAGGCAATTCCAATTGGAATAAATGCTCCCACTTTCGCATAAGAGATGCCTCTTACTGGTCTCCAGTTACCAAACTGGTATTCACACCACGAAAGCCTCCGACTCCACGTTTATTTCCAACGTTTGTAAACACGAGGAATAAACATCAGGAATAAACCCTTATAGGATATGGCAACGTCGCCCCGAAAACCCCGCAAAAAACTAAACCCTTCTCTCTTTTTCACATTATAGCAGAAGCACCGGAGACCCAAAAATGACATTTTTGCTTATTCTTCCGAATGTCCCGGGAGCGTTTCTTCGTCTCCGTATTTCCACCATTTTGTCTCGCTCTTTTCTCTGGAGCCGGACTCCGATTCGGCTCATTATTTCGGTCTTGAAACTCCCCTTTCTGTTAAAAAACCGTAACCTCCGAAGAAAGCGACGGAAGATGATGAAAACCCATAAAACCGTTCCATGGATTTGCTGCGTGTTTTCGGACATCTCCGTATTTAAGGCCGGTAACGGAAACGGTGCGCAATCCTCGCGTCGCGCTACTCGATGCGTCCCGTTCCGGAGCGCCTTCTTCCGTCTCTGAATGACTCAAAGAAAAGGGAGAAAACCATGGAAAACCGAAGAGGAGCGAACAAGAACAAGGCATCAATACATCAATGGGGCAAATTTCTCTCCCTTTATGATCAGCCGCAGATATTGAACCCTCGGACAAAACCCGGAGCCGTCGTGGTATAGTCCTTGCATTAAAAATAACGATTGCGCCGTCCTGCATGCACCCAATTCTTTTGCATCCTGCATTTCCGGTCGTTTCCTCGCACCCTTGACTCGGAGGCGACGTTTCCGCTCTTGGATAAGGATGGGAGTCCTACTGGGCGATCCCGGCCAAGGTCTCCTTCATCTTCCTGGCCATGCCGGGGACGAGGTGGACGTGTTCGTCGACGCATTTCCCGACGCAGTTCTCCAGCTGCATCTTGACCTGCGGCTCTTTGCTCCCGGAGTCCAAGGAGTCCTTGGCTTTGTCGTTGCAGTGCATCGTGCAGCGGGAAAGGCGGTCCTGCCGGGAAGGGAAAACGCATACGGGTTAGAGACGGAGCCCACCGTTTTCTCCCGATGCCCCTGATATCGATGATTGGGTCATTAAGGGCAATTGATGTAAATGACGTCCTTCAAAGAAAGTGTGTAAGGTTCTGCACTTAGGGAGGAGAAATGAAATGCACAGATATAAAATGGGGGACACCTGGCTGAATGAAAGTACATGTGAAAGGGATCTAGGAGTCCAAGTAGACCATAAGCTGAACATGAGTCAACAGTGTGATGCAGCAGCTAAAAAGGCCAATGCAGTTTTAGGTTGCATCAATAGAAGTATAGTTTCTAGATCAAGGGAAGTAATAGTGCCACTCTACTCTGCTTTGGTCAGGCCCCACCTGGAATAATGCTGTGTCCAGTTCTGGGCCCCACAATTCAAAAAGGATGTGGAGAAACTGGAGCAGGTCCAAAGGAGGGCAACTAAGATGGTGAAGGGTCTGGAAACCTTGCCCTATGAGGAACGCCTTAGGGAGCTGGGGATGTTTAGCCTGGAGAAGAGAAGGTTAAGAGGTGATATGATGACAGCCCTGTTCAAATACTTGAAGGGATAATGTCATATTGAGGAGGGAGCAAGCTTGTTTTCTGCTGCTCCAGAGAACGGAACAATGGATACAAATTGCAGGAAAAGAGATTCCACCTTAACATTAGGAGGAACTTCCTGACAATAAGGGCTGTTCAATAGTGGAATAAATGGAATCTCCTTCCTTGGAGGCTGTCTTTAAGCAGAGGCTGGAGGGCCCATATCTGTCGATGGGGATGCTTTGACGGGGAGTTCCTGCACGGCAGAAGGAGGAGGGGGTTGGACTGAATCAGGGCCCTTTTGGGGTTTCGGTCCCAATTTTCTGACCCTGCGAATGCTCTTTCTTCCTTCCTCACCTGAAAGCGCTCCAGCTCTTGGGTGACCAGGGCCTGGGCCTGGGCCAGAGGCGCATGGCATTGCTCGATGCAACGGTGCACCTGCTGCATGGAGGCCTTCTCGTTCTCGCAGCATCTCGCGCTGCAACGGAACATCAGGCCCTGCGAGGAAGAGATCAGATATATATACATATATATATCCTCACATACATACATACATACATAACCCTAGATCTATGGATATACCTCCCAGCTCCAGCTAGAAGGGTTGCTCAGACATTGGAGTTCATAATCATGATGATGATAATTCTGAATTACTTTTCCTTTTTACACAGAGTTCAATTCAATATATATATATATATATATATACCCACATTTATATTTTACATGCCTATATACATATATATATATATATATATGAAGCCACATATATATATATATATAAAATATATAAAAATATATATAATATATTATATTAATATGTATACATATATATATATATAATACTATATATATCCACAATATTATATTATATATACAGTATATATATATATATATATATCCACAATATTATATATATATATATATATATAGCTCCACAATGTTTTATATATATATACATATACATCCACAATATTTTATATATATATATATATATATATATATATAGCTAGCTCCACAATATTTATATATATATATACACACAATATTTTTAGATAGATAGATAGATAGATATTGCTCCACAATATTATATATATATATATATATATCCCCACAATATTTTATATACCGTGTATATATATATATCCCCCTCAAGGGCAGAGGAGTGAAGGGCCCCACCCCAGCAAACTACAACTCCCAGAATCCCCTAGCCTGGATCCAGACCTGCATCTTCCGGATGGCCTCCCTCTCCAGCCCTTGGACCATGCCGTCCACGGCCTCCTGGACCCGGAGCTGCTGGGCCTCGACGGCGGCGGAGGAAGAAGCCATCTTCATGCCCTCCTTCAGAGTGGGACTAGTCTCAAGGGAAGAAGGGCCAAAAACCGCGGAAGAACTACATCCCCCGTGATGCCTTGCGACGCACGAGGACGAAGAGGCGGGGCCGACGCCGCGCACGCGCACTAGCTTTTAACAAGCAGTCTCAACAGCACTGGATTATTTCTCGCAATAATATCACCTTCCACCAGATGGCGCTGTTGTGCTTCTTTACATTTCTCCAATTTCTCAACATAATTCATTGAGGATTATTATTATTATTATTATTATTATTATTATTATTAATCCCATCTTTGCCAACTTTGGGGCTCAAAGACAGTTTGCAACACTTAAACTGTGTAAATTTACAGTGCTATATAAATACAAGTTAATAATAATAATTTGTAAAAATACTAATAATATTGATAATATGTATATAATTTATACATTTATACAGCTTATTATTAATCTATCAATAAATTAAGCAAATAAGGCAGCAGCGCCATCTGGTGAAGAAGGTAGGTTTTGCAGCCAAAGAATGTTGAAATTAACAGCTCAACAGCGCCACCTGGTGGAGGATTCATTTATTTTAAAAATTGTAAGCTTTCTGTCCATAGAAACCCATTGGTTGATGTTGGGCAAAGTCACACTCTCTCAGCCTCAGAGGATGGCAGTGGCAAATCCTTTCTGCAGAAATATGCCAAAAACAACCCCATGATAGGTTCACCTTAGGATTGCCATAAGTCAGAAGTGACTTGAATGCACACAATCATCACAACCAAGTACAATAAAAAATAATGCAATGTAATACAACTGTTAAATCACAATAATTTTTAGAAACATTTAATTCTGAAGTGTCATTTTGGGGAGGGGGGGCATTAAATAAAAGCAGCCGGAAATTGCTTGAAGTGTCAAACATAATGAAGCACAATGTCTCTACCTGGTGGACAGTTCATGTATTACAACAGAATACAGTACATTATTTTGTTGAAGTAATGCATTTACACACGCATTTACCTTTTGGACATGTGTGTACTCGGTATTTACACACACATTTACCTTTTCAACACGTGTGTACTCTGCATTTACACACGCATTTACCTTTTGGACACTGATGTACTCAGTATTTACACACGCATTTTGGACACTGATGTACTCTGACCAAGAGACCACTATCGTAACCAAACGCGGGGAAAAAGGGACGTTTTCCCAATTGGCAAAGGGTCAAGCAAGGCTGCATTTTAGTTGACCGGCCAGCGGTGTTTCGTCGCAAATACGGGACCTCTTTCCATCACAAATTTTGGCACCGAATTGTTTTTTTGGCTGGGAGTGAAATGAGCTCAGCTCCGCGGCCCCCGAACGTCCCGCTGTTTGCGCCGAAGCCTTAAATCCGGTTGCGTTTCCCAAAGAGAAAAACCAATAAATCCTTCTCTCTCGGGCCAGACCTGGAGGCATCTTTGGCTCGCTTTTGGGTCTTTCCGATGTGGAACGTTCTGTGTCAGTCTGGAGTTTCTTAAGCCTCTTTGACCCTTTGGGCTTCACACACACACACACACATATATATATATATATACCCACACAGTGCCCTCCTTGAAAAGAGGGACTTTTCCATCACCGTCCGCCTTGATTTTCAGCAGGCGCCCATCGTTTTTTATTTTACCAGGATGGACTTTTTTGCGAGAAACCGTGAATTAGTTCATGTCTGCAAAAAAGAGCCACTTTGAAGATCATGGAATGGTTTGTTTTAGGCAGCAAAATGTGCCGAAGAAGCGGAGAGGGATGGCTTCGTCTGCTGCAATTTTTAAAGAAACGTTTAAAGAAAAAGGACCACAGAATTGTAGGATTCATTCCCATAAAAACTCGACTATAAGTCGATCTCACGTCGAGGGCAGGTTCGAGGGCCAAAATTATGGATTTCGATAGGACCCAAATATAAGTCGAGGGTAAAACTTAGGGTCATGCAACAAAGGATGTAAAGGATGAAGCAAAGGAAAACAGTGCCAAAGAGATTATAAAACTGCAGGAGGCATTATTATTATTATTATTATTATTATTATTATTATTATTATTATGATGCCTCCTGCAGTTTTATAATCTCTTTGGCACTATTTTCCTTTATAATTTATATCCCACCATTTTGCAAGGCTGGGTACTCAGGGCGGCTAGCAACATTTAAAAAACACCATACAGTTAAAAACATACAAAATTAGTGTATTAAAAATAGAATTAAATTAAAACCAATTCAATGCTAAAATCAAGTTTAAAAAGGTTAAATTAAATTAAAACAACGTATAACTGTGTTCACACTAAAGGATAGATGGATGGATGAGAGATTAGAGGAAGGTCAAGGCTTGCAGTTTTGCATTCACCGACGGTTTCTGTTTTTATGAGAGTTAAGGTACAATACTTAACACTGACCCCAAATAAGTCAACCCAGATTTTGGGTCAATTTTTTCCCCCTAGATTTATACATATTCAGTAATATTAATTCAATATAAGCTCCTGATGCCACTCATATATTCCTTAGCATCCACTTCAGAGTTTCAAACCAGTTCTACTTATTGATGATGAAAAATAAAATGCAAATGGCTGAGTGGCTGATGTATTGGGAAGCAGCAGCGTAAAACTCCCTTCTTTATTAATTCCCATCACGAGGGGTATGTCCACACTGCAGAAATGAAGCAGTCCGACACCACTTTAACTGCCATATTTCCTATAGGATCCTGGGATTTGTAGGGTCTTTTTTGTAGATAACCCCGTAACGGGTTCGTCTCAGGGTCTCGCAAGACCGTTTGGAGAAAGGTGGCATGAGAATGAAATAAATAAATGAAATTAGGGTCACCGTAAGTCGGAAATGACTCGAAGGCGCGCACACATGACACAACAACAACTGGGAAATCTAATTTTTATTGCATTCTTTCCAAGTCTTACCATAAAAACTCAGCTATAAGTCGATCTGACATATAAGTCGAGGGCAGGTTTTGGGGCGAAAACTATGGATTTTGATGTGAAAAATGGGAATAGGATTTGGGGTCCGTAAAGGGATGACTGGGCACCGACTCTGAGACATAAGAGACAACTGTCCCTTTCGGGAAGAAGTGGCCGAAAGAGTCATAAATCCGTCACAAAGGTTTATTTCGCAGGAAGGAAGCCTGGTCTTTGCCCCAAAGGAAGCGGGGGCTGACTTTGCCCATTTTCAGCCCACTTTTGCAATCGCTTCCCTTGTTGTTGTTGTTGTTGTTGTTGTGTACCTTTGAGTCGTTTCCAGCTTACGGCAACCCTAAGCGTTTTCCTGGTGCATTTTTGGCCCCAGGAAAGGAGACCGTCACAATTTTGTTGGGCAAAAATAGCAAAACATGATTATTTTAATCGGAACCGCTCTTTAAATATGCGGCTCTGCTGGGACATCTGACTTTTCAATACTTTCATTTCCAAGCCTGCATTGCTCAATCCTTATTTCCAATTTTGCAAAGAGGGATTCTCGTATGAAAAGGTTAAGGGAGATGCTGGGAATATTGAATTCGAGAAAAGCCAGAGCAGACCTTGCCCGGCTTTCCAAAGCCTTTCCAGCAGCCGCATCATTTTCCTTGCCTTTAATGTGGGAAAAAGGCCTCCTTTTGTTCTCCGCTTGTGGTTTGCTTTAATTTGCCAAAGGAGCCCATTGGGGACCAGTTTAGGGCCGAGGATATTATTCCCATCCAGCTGTTCTGGGGAGGAAAGTCAATAACAAAACGACTCTCCTTCCCGAACCTTCATTGCTCCGTTATTGAGTGGCGGCTTTGCCTTTGCAAAGGGGAAAAAAGGATTCATATTCGGAGGTAGCTGTGTCTGCCGTATAGCAAAGCACAACCGCATTCAAAACCGACAAAA
Organism: Urosaurus nigricauda; assembly: GCA_034509955.1. NCBI lineage: Eukaryota > Metazoa > Chordata > Lepidosauria > Squamata > Phrynosomatidae > Urosaurus > Urosaurus nigricauda. The sequence goes on along the minus strand of JAOEGL010000009.1, from coordinate 134,487 downwards.
CGGCAATACCTTTAATTGGCCAACGCTAATGCACAAAATACGTGATGCAAGCTTTTGGGTTAAAAGCAAAGGGGTTAAAAAGCATCTGGGAGGAAATAATAAAAAAATTACATTGTTTGGGTGTTATTGGATATGCCCAATAAAGAGACCGTTGTTTGGATGTTATTGGATTTGCTATATGGCAAGCACAGCTAGATGCTTTTCGGATTATAAAATGACGGTGGACGTTATCAGACGACGGAAATTGGAAGTATAGTGCAATGGCAATCCAAACGCAATCATGGGTTTTACATTATTGCGAATTAAAGCATCTCACGCAATTTCGGGCAAAAGGGAAGTCATTCCGAACACAATCATGGGTTTTACCTTAATGTGTATTAAAGCATCTCACGCAATTTTGGGCAATGGGGGGTCATTTTCAGGTAATGGGAAGTCAATCTGAACACGTTTCAGAATGCAATTGGAATTCACGTGAATTTGCCAAACTAGCGAATTTACGTGAATTCGAATCGGCTCCATTCGAAATAGAGAGAAATTCCTCCCATCTGATAAAACTCCAGCGTTAGTCATAGGCTTGCATTTTCTCAAGGCGTTGTTCTTCGGAGGGATACCTACGCAAGCCATGAACGGGTGGGAGAAGAACTACGAAAACTCAAGGGACAAAGAAAGCGGCATCCGGACCTAGAGAGAGAGAGAGACTCTTGCAAAGGTGCGAAATCTTAATGGTGGAGGACTGTCACGTTCTGGGCCCTTATGCAGAGGCCTTAGCTCCACTTAGTGCTGCGGCCAACTGACCGGCTGACCACTGCTCTTTAGACAATGCGAGGAGCAGTCTAATTCAAGGGCTGTGAGGTCACCCCATTGGCCTCCTGCAAATTTCTCCAAGGCATGTTTTCAGGGCAGAGTTTGACTAATGGCCATCTTCCATCTGAAGTGTATATACAGCGTCGCATGGGGCTCCTCCAGACCCTAAAGCCAAAAAAGCGGTCTATGTGCCTTCTGGGCTGCATCCACACTGTAGAAATAATCCAGTTCGGCACCGCTTTCCCTGTCGTGGCTCCATCCCATGTTGTGGTGCCAGAGCTTTCCGACAAGGAAGGTAAAACATCTCAGAAAACCACAGTTCCCATAATTTTAGTGTCTGATCATTTGCCATGGGGTGACCTGTCGGATTTGAGCAGAAGCCTGGATCGCACTATTAGAGTCCCGCCGGTTTTGTCAAACTTTTGTGCTATCTGAGAACAGCAGCGACGCTTCATGAGACTTCAAGAGATGCCACCGTTCGGGTTGCAAATTCAGAGTCGTTTTGAGCCGGGGCAGTGAAAGTGGTATCAAAGTGGATTATTTCTGCAGTGCGGATGCACCCCAAGCCTCCCGTTGAGACTCCTGTTCCATAGGGTTTTCTTAGGCAAGGGATACTCAGAGGCGGTTTTGCCTACAGCACTTGGGATTCCTTGGCGGTCTCCCATCCAAGTACTAACAGGAGCTGACCCTGCTTAGTTTCCAAGCTCGGATAAGATCTGGCTCCTTTAGGGTATTGAGACCTTTGTATTTATTGAACGTATACCCTGCCTTTCTCCTGCAATGAGATCCAAGGTGGTGAAAAGGTTTTTCCCTATTGCTCCTGAGCCCTCCCAGGACTTGTCCACCGGAGCTGTGCGCATGTGTGTCTATGCGTGTGTTTGTGCTGCCTCTGCGTCTGTGCCTTTCTCATGAGTTCATGCTCCACAATTAGCAGGGCCACATTCCTGACCCCACGAATGAATGAAATGACTTCACCGGGTGGCTTGCATTTTCCTTTGGGACACGGGGCTGAATCCAGGCAGGAGGCCAGAGACCAAGATGACAGCCGCCCAAATCCTGGCTCCTTTGGATGGCACACATCCTTCCAGCGTGCCATCCTTGCAAGCGGGCCATTATTACAGCTCCCGGGCTATTATTTCCTGAAGAAAGAGGGTCGGCCTCTTCGTTCCTCTCCAAACGCACTCGTAGGAGTTTATCAGACGACAGAAATCGGAAGCGTAATCCGATGGCAGTCCGAACACAATCGTGGGCTTTCACGTCGTTGCATGAGATACTATCACGTGCAATTTCGGGTAATTTCGGGCAACGAAAAGTCGTTCTGAACGCAACGCGGCATCAATACGCAATCACGTAAAATCCGCTGAACTAGCGAATTCGCTCATCCACCTCTGAGTATTCCTTGCCTAAGAAAACCCAATGAAACTGATGGGGAAAGCTCCTTTGAATAAAACGTGGAACGGATTCACCGCATTCACTGATATGGGAGTCCCCAGCTACCGCTGTATAGAAATAGGTTGGAAACATTTCTTAATCTATGGTACCATCCTGGGAACCGACGGAGGTTGTGGCATGATTTGGTGGGATATTTCCCCTCATTTCTCTGCAGAATGCACGGAACGTCTTTGCATTTTGCCAACCGAAATGTTTCCCAGGTGGACCTTCAGTCTTACGGGCGGCCTTTTCGGTGACGCTGCATCCACGTTGTGCATCGTTCAGTATCTCTGCCTCTTTGCTTCCTCATTGACTTACCCAAAATACCCACCCAGGTGTGAAACCCTGTGATTTCACACCCGGCCCATCAGCCTTCGTCTTCAGCCAGGCGACACTTGCGTGTTCTTGGTTGCAACAGCAAGACACAAGGGTTTGCATCCGAAATACTCTGAAAGTACCACCCTGACTCACCCGGATGCAAAGGAAGGAAACCATGGTCACAGATCTTGCAGAGATCTCTCTTTCTCCCCAATGATTTCCTCTTGTGTCATAGCACAATGGCAACAACACTGACCGTCAAAGGACTTTGGGGAGATGCTTTGCCCGGTAGATCCTTCCAGATCTACCAATCAGGCATCCAGAAATCAGATCAATCGATCGATTGATTGATCTATCAATCTATCAGTGAGCATAAAGTTACATTATACTACACAATGTAAAATAGCATGGAAATGTAACACAGTGAGTCCCAAAGTCTGGCCAGCCAGATGTTTTTCCAAAATTTCTGACAGTTGACCAACCTGGCTGAGGCTTCTGGGAGTTGAAGTCCAAAAACATCTGGAGGCCAAAATTTTGGGAACCACTGATGTAACCCTAAGTCAGATTATCTATTGTGTGAGTTGTATGTATAATAATAATAATAATAATAATAATAATAATATTTATTATATCCTGCTTCTCCAAACGATCAAAGTGCTTGCACTAAAAATATCCATAAAATATAATAACTGCATGTTTCATTGTATCCCAAACCCTCCCTATCCGTCCCATCCACAATAAAAATACTATTAAATTATTGGAGAATTGTATGTCTTGACTGCCTTTTTAAAGCAATCAAGACTAGTAATATTTCAAATCTCTTCCAGCAGGCTTTTCCATAATTCGGTCAATAGGAACTCATCTGCACCATGAAGGACTTCAGGATCTATTTCAAGGAGCAGCATTTGGCATCCTGGGAGGGAAAGGGCTGCTTTTTAAAAAGCAAGTTTCTAATTCTTGTAGCTTTGGTGCAAGAAACGCTAGAGCGAAAACAACAGTACTGATAATATGGTCCATCTTGCATCAAGCGGGGCCTGTCTCCTCCTGGGCGCATGGGACGCGGCAGCTGTGTTGCAGAAACCTTATCCCGGTGTTTAATGAGCTTCTGTGCTCCGAAAAAGCACCCAGACGTCACGGCGGTAGACACAGGGCTCCCACTCCGCGCACGGGGGCCAGATATTTTTCGCCCCGTCACACATTCCCCGCATAGCGCAGCTGCCTTTGCGCATTTCTGCGGGCGGCGGTGGGACCTCGTGGCTATCCACCTTCTTTGTTACGAAGCCTCCGATCCATCCAACGGTTTGCATCGCATTGGGTCCTGGTGCACAATGCATTGGGTCCCAGTGAGCATTGGGTACCAATGTGCATCAGTCGCTTTGGGTTGTGTCCCAATACGCATCTTTGCAATTCAGTAACTGGGTTTCTTAGGCTGCATCCATGTTCGACGTTATGTTATATAAAAGACCATACAGTACAGGATCATGGCCAGTAAGGATTAAATCCGAACGAACCCATCCAAATGAAAATGCAGTCATCGCTTCACATTTGCGGCTTTGACTTTTGCAGACGTAATTATTCACGGATCTGATTAATAGGTTCTATGGCAACCCCTTCCCTTTTGGGAGTGAAGATCTGGACCCTTTTAACATTATTTCCAAATGCATCTAGTGAAATATCTCCATCCTCATCCTCTTTTCCTCTGACTAATAAAACCTGAAAAGAAAGAGAACCTGACCACCGTGCGGTTAGAAGGAGGAGGATGCTGGATGGGACCCAGGGCCGAGCTTTCATCCGTGCCGTTTCCTCGGGTTGCCGGATGCCAAGAAGCGTAACGTCTCTTGCTCTCGAGGCCTTTGGAGCAAAGGATTTGGACGGAAAGAGCAAAGGCGGCTTGTCTTCCTCCTGCTTTATTACTGGGGATTCCTGGCAACCTTCATCCTATCCGTCTCCTTGCCCCCTTTTTTATCATCCGTCCCCAATCCCTTAGAGATCTTCATTCAACGTCTCTCTTAACTTGCTGCCTGTTTTCTATGAATGCTGGCGTTCAGCCCGGGAGGATTAGGGGATCTAACGTGGAAGTCCTGGAGAGACAGGAGGCGAAGGAGGAGGCAATGTTCCCGGAGACGGTTCTGAGCCAGCGGAGCAACCCAACCAGCCCCGGGCATGACGTCTTGGCTTACAAGTCCACCTTGCCTCTCCAAAAGTGCCTTGCATGTGCCTTTCAGTTTTGGAAGCCAATACGGTAGCACCACGGATCTACTTTATCTCAAAGGGCTGCATCCTTTGGGATTTGTAGTTCGAAGAGGCCTTTGCCTGAGAATCCCAAATGCATAGTTTTTTTTGTGTGGGGGTTTTTCAGGCCATATTCTAGAAGAGTTTATTCCCAAAAATGCCAAAGCCACAGATGCAGGCGAAACGTCAGGAATGAACTCTTCTAGAAAGTGGCCGTATCGCCCGGAAAACCCACAAAATGACGACGGATGCCGTCCGTGAAAGCCTTCGACTTCACAATCCTAAGTGCCCTTCCTAAACTGCAGATCCTACAATTCCTCGGGAAGGGGCCATGGCAGTTAAAGTGGAATCATAGCACCGTAGTTATATCATGTGAAAGTGTGGCCCAAGTATTGTCATATGGAGTTATTGGCCCTGGCGCATGACTGTCCTCACTTGCGTACCTCGCATTTAGCATGCTTTGCTCTGTGACTATTCTTTGGAAGGCAAAGACAGGCTTCCTTTGCAATGGGAATACCCCATTTTCCCCTTCAATCTCTTCTTATTCACCCCATTGTTGTGCTGCGGCTGGAGATTACCCCCCCCCCCCCCCCCGGAGCGAAGATTGCATTGGCAAGCAGCTTAGCCATTTCATTTCACAAAAAGCCAACAATTATGGCTCTCAAAGCCGTTGTGGAAAGAAGGTTAAAAGTCAAGTTGATATAACAAAAGGGCACTTCATTAATGCAATAGCAATGGGCATGTTTTATGTGCTTTTCTAATGGGGGGAAAACAAAGTATGCTTCAAACACATTAGAAGTACAAATAACCTCTGGGAGTATATATATGTGCATATATTTTAATGAGAGATGATGCTTTGCATCTCCTTTTTCAGACATGATTTTTATCAAGCCTGGGAGTAATGATGCTCAATAGAGCATCTGGTTCCAACCACAGACAGTCAGTCGCTCCATTTACATTTTATTATCGCTACCATAAACCCAAATAAAAGAGACAAACAGAAGCGCAGGAGATACAGCTTTATGGGTCCATCCCGTAAATATTCTCTGACGTTCATCCAAAACCAAGTTCATGAAGCTTTTATTTAAAACCCTGTGCAACAAAGAGTCTGGGATTAAGGCAAACACTCTGCAAAGTAGGTTTTTGTGGGTTTTTCAGGCTACGAAGTGTATCGTCGCCAGCGAAAGCCACGGATGGATGGATGGGAAATATCCCTTCTTCAATCCTTGGAGAACCACAACCAGTTGAAGGTACTAAAAAGGGTCTTTGTCCAACGTAAAGCATCTGTCAAAGAATAAATATGCCCTGGGACGAGATAAAAATAATAAAATATAACTGTGTAATGTGGAAGGACCCTTGGTTTCCTAAACCCGTACGCAAGATACTTTCAGAGATGCAAAATAATCCTTTATGAATGATAACCCTTAGTTTATAAATTCAATTTTCCCAAATTGGACTAAGGAGCCCTGAAATCTCCATCATTTGGAAGTGGGACGCTCATGGAGGAAATCTATGACCTTTTTAGTCCAACAAAACCCTGTCATTTTCTTTTGGTTTAACATAGAGATGAGAAGGGGAGTTCCTTGCTTGATTTGCAAGTGTTAAGAAATTCATGGGTTTAAGTGACAATTGTTGTGTGCCTTTGAGTTGTTTCCGACTTATGGCAACTCTAGGGCCACCCTATTTTTCTTGCAAGGTTTGCTCAGAGGTGGTTTGCTATTGCCTTCCCTTGAGGCTGAGAGAGTGTGACTTGTCCAAGGTCACCCAATGGCTTTCCATGGCTGAGCTGGGAATCGAACCCTAATCTCCAGAGCCGTGGTCCAACACTCAAACCAGTATGCCACACTGGTTCTCACTGGTTTAATTGACGGACTCCTTGCAAGCATCCGAATTTCCCGGTGACTGGATTTCACGTGTGATTTGTTTGGATAACTTTATTAGAACAAACATAGCCATCCCCAGACGGCCCAAAAGTGTTGATGAACGCAGACAGAGAGGAAGTGATCTGAACTATGACGTTAGAGTTTCCAAGTTGTAAAAAGGTATTAAAACTGGACTCTGAGAACCATTCAGTCTCTCCGTTTGGACCTTTCCAGGAGGACCTGGTTTCTGCTGCAGAAATAAACTCTTTTCCCTACAACTTACTCGTACAATTCTGCAAATTCGGACCCTTTTGGTCGGGCAATAAATCTCAATCTTGTGACAGGATGAACTTTACAAACTAGTTTCCAGAAACGTAAGGATCTAGTGAGAGTCAATGTAGTGTAGTGGTTTGAGCATTGGACTATGACTTTGGAGACCAAGGTTCGAATCCCCGCTCGGACGTGGAAACCCCTGAATGAGCTTCGGCAAGTCGCACTCTCTCAGCCTCAGAGGATGGCAACGGGAAACCCTTTCCAAACAAATCTTGCCAAGAAAACCCCAGGATAGGGTTACTTTAGGGTCGCCGTAATTCGGAAACCACTCGACCAGGCATAGGCACAGCATTCATACGAATATCTTTGGTTCCCAAACAAGTGTTAAAAGGAGAGGGAGGCGAGAGCCAACAAACACACTCTGTTTACGGGGGTTGCGTGCCAGATTTCCAAAAAGCAACGAAAACATGTTTATAATTCACGACGGAAAAATATTTCCCCCCAATTTAAGTGGTTTGGATCAGGTAGGGGGTGACCCAGATGCAATGTTTTGGAGAAAACACAACTCCCCTCCAAAACAATTCCCTTCATATTTCCAGTGTAATAAAAGGAAAGAGGAGATGGGACAAAAGGGGGGGGGGGGGGGAGAGAGAGAAAAGATCCATAACACTTGGGTGGGAAAACAAGAAAACCAGACAAAGGACAAACAATTAAAAGCAGCTAATTTTCCCTTTTCAAATGTCATTTTGAAACAATTCTGCGGTGGTTTGGATCCCTCAAGGTGGGTCACGATGCTGAAGGGAAGGGAAAGGAATTGCATTTGAAACAAGATCTCGAGAAAGGGGAACAAATCACATTTAGAAAAGTTACTTTCTAAACTCCGAAGTGCAGAAATAGTTTCCGTTAAGTGGCTTCTGTTAAACAACAACATTGGCCTGTTTCTAAACTGGCATTTTAGGAAGACATTTCTCTCTCTCTCTCTCTCTGACTTTTTCCCTGCACAGAAAATTAGCATCCCAGGAACGAAGGTCTTTTGTTCCGGCACATAATTTGCTTTGCTCTCTCCTTTTTGGCTTAGACCTTCAAGGCGTTCTCTGGAGCGCTTCCCTGTCCCAAAGGAGCGGCCGATGTTCGGGGAAGGAAACCAGGCCGTCCTTTTCAATAAGGGGCTTACGATGGCCGGGCGCCAGGTCCAAGGTGCCAGCTCCTGCCGGATTATGAGGTGCCCTGCGAACGGAAAAGAACGGGCTCCTTTGTGCGGGAAGGCCATGCTTTCCACATTGGGACGGAGGAGGACAAAACAGCAGAAATGGGATGGAAAGACGGTATGCAATAACTGTGCAATTCGCTGCCACTCGTATGGGATTCGCACCCTTGCCGTGCAAATGCGGGAAGGACTTTCACATTACGTTGCACTTATCCGAACATTGCCCCATCCAGGGGAAGCGCAATCGACCGCAATTGCACAAAAGCCTTTCGTATGACGTCGCCCTGATCCTGTCGTTGTCCCGTCATTAAAGTGGAATCATCCTGGCATCTGTTATATCAACGGATTGAATTTCCATTGTTCGCATGGACCCTGAACGCACCAAATGAAGTTTTGTGGGGGGCTGCCAAAAAGCCGACTTAATCCAGGAAAATCGATATCAAGTTTTATACCAAGTTTTTTTTAAAAAAGTAAGAGTGAAAGGGAAGGAGAGAATAGAAGATTTAGGGAAGTGGAGTGATTTACGAAAGATGTAAGATTTATTTCATTTTTATACTGCCTTTCTCCCAAAAAAGAAAAGTGGCTCACAAGATAAAAACACTTTAAAACAACAATGCAGAATCAATGGATCAATGCAGAAATGGAGACGGAAAAAGACGATTGCAAAATACAGTCAGACTGAACTGTCAAAGGGCTGTTTTTGCAAAGGTGCTTGTTACATCCATGTTTTCCAACTTGAGCCTTTCCTTTGCTTCTAAGGTTGCATCCACACTGGGGACATAACCCGGTTTGGCACCGCTTTAATTGCCTCGGCACAGGCCATTGCTAGGTCAGATCTCAGCCGGAGCCTCAGACATTAGGTGATGCTTTTTGCCTCGACGCTTCATGTGCGTGTGGTGCGCATGCATGCCATCCCCCATCTGCCACGCAGAGAGAGAGAGCCTTCAAAATTGGCTTACGGTGGCAAAAATTCCCTGTAAGCAGATGAAAGAATCAGGAGCTGCTAGGTAAGCTGGCAGCGTTGCCTTTGGCCCATTAATGCGGCACGTTGTCTCCAAGATCCCTCGCTAAGAGCTGGGCAAGCTCCCCGTAGATCCGCTTAGGAGGGACCACATGCCATCTGTCACAAAGCGCCGCCGGGGATGGAAAGAGCAAAGCCGAGCAAAAGCGCAGGCAACGCACAAGATGGAAGGGGCTTACGCCGGACGGGGGTCTCCCAAGTGACACGTAGGATGCATCCGCACCTTGGAAATAACCAAGGTCTGCTCCGCTCTGGGCCCACAACAAACTCCAACTCCCAGAATCCCATAGCCTTGAGCCAAGGCAATTAAAGAGGTGCCAAACTGGGTTATTTCCCCAGTCTGTTCGCAGCCTTAGAAGCAAAGGAAAGGCCCAAGTCGGAAACATGGACTGTATAAAACCTGACCGTGTTTTGCAATTGTCTTTATTCCGTCTCCAACTCTGCATCGATCTCAGCTCCATCACTTTGCAACTGAAACTTTGATGTTGCATCCCCTCAATACTTCTCAGGAAGTGGATTGCATTCTTTCTTTTATATAAAATAATAATAATAATAATAATAATAATAATAATGACGATTTATTTATAGCCCTCCAGATCACAAAGAACTGGGCGGGTTGCAACAGTAGGGGGAAAAAATACATAGCAATAACAATGGAATCAAAAAAGCAACATAGCAACCATAAATAGTAGGAAGAATGTATAACTAATAACAATGCTAGCAATAAGTAACAGTTAACATAGCGAATCAATGCAACTTAAAATTGATCCCGAGAATCCATGGTAGAATACAAAGCAGATTTAAAATGTGAAGTCATGGACGGCATCCATAGTTTTTCGTGGGTTTTTTCGGGCCGTGTGGCCAGATTCTGGAAGAGAAGGATGAAACTCTTCTAGAACGTGGCCACACAAAAAATAACAACTATAGATTTAAAATATTTTATGCAAAGAGGAACAAAAGCAAGCACAAAAATCAACCAAGCAAACAAAACTCTGGGCTTTTCTCCAAAAGCAATAGGCAACCAGTTCATTCATAACCTTGTGATGCTTTGCTAAGTTTTTTCCTGCTCCGCTTCTTTATTTTTTAAAAAAGATTAAAATACCTTGATGGTTGTGGTTCAGGCAAAGCACAGTCTGGAAAGGTGAGGTCAGAGCCTGGCACTTTCCAAAGACAGGGCTATTATTCTTGCTGTCAAAGCAGCAATCAAGCCTGGATTAATTGCAGGAGATTAACCCACAGAGAAAGAAGGAAGGAGGGAGCCCTTGTTAACATGATTAATTGGAGATGGTTTGGATTGGATTGGAAGGAAGGAAGAGGAGAAGGGAAGGCTCTCTGCTGGGGATCTTGCGTCTTTGGAGGGGATCGCAAGCCCTGTTTAATGCTTCTTGCATGGCTTCTTTTCACTTTTCAGGGGAAAGTGTTTAAAAATGGGAAGACACAAACACACACAGAGAGACACAGATAGATAGATAGATAGATAGATAGATAGATAGGGCAGTTGCTTTGGGGAATCATTAACCCTCATTAATGATCCTTCCATTTCAGCTGCTCTTGAGGATTTAAGAATGAAAACCTTGAACCACTGAAATCTTTCCAATAATGTCCCACGAGATTGTGAGTATGAATTAAATGTGCGTATGTGTGTGTGTATCATGCATACACAAAGTAATGTTGGACATTATTGGAAAGATGGCAAGGGTTCAAGATTCAAAGTAATGTTGGACGTTATTGGAAAGATTGCAATGGCTCGAGGTTTTCTTTTTTAAATAATCTCTCTCTCTCTCTCTCTCTCTCTATATATATATATATATTGGGGTGCCTCCTTGGGCACCCTGAAAGTGAATTTCCAACCCAGTACAGGTCAACGTCTTTTCTCTCTTTTCTTTCTCATCCTGAAATGGATTTCCTTTGTTCGCTTTAGAAGAGCTCTTCCTACATTTGGGATCAAATGCAAACCCCAACTAGATCATATTTTGTTTTCTCCATGGAGTAGATTTTTCTCTGCAAACTGGTTCGAGAGCACTTTTCCTTCCAAGTGAAATGCCTCCGCCACGTGGCATCTGATGCGCCTATAAATCTTTCCCTCGTGGTAGCCCTGCCTGGTGCGTCGTTGCCTTGTTGCCGGAGTCTCTCTGGGAGCCATGGCCCTCTGTGCAAACAGGTTTATTATTGCTCAGCGTCTCAGATTCTGAGCTGAATGAACCCCAGCGGTTCAAATGGGTGAATGGGTCGTGGGAACGGCCTCCAACCTGCCATTGAGTAGCTTTGTTAAAATGCACACACACACAAATGCACACACTCCTTTCCCTCCCACTTGACAAACACAGATAATACCTAAGGGCTGCAGAGACTCCATTCATCAGAAGGAATGCCAGGAGGGGGGATCATTTTACACACAGAGAGAGAGGAAACCTGAAGCCAAAGAAGGTTTCAGGAGGTGGTTGCATGCCTGCCAACTGTCCTGATTTGGGATGCTTAATGTCATGTAGCATTTCTGCATGCAGAACTATGGTTTTATTGGCCCTGCGCATGAGACTCCCTCTCCTCCACTGCTCTGCCTGTGACAGAGTCTATCCATCTGGCATGTTGGTCTTCCTCTCTTTCTGCTTCCCTCTGTGTTTCGAGTTTATCGCACAGCAGGAATTGGAAGAATAATCCAATGGCAATCTGAACGCAATTGTGGGATTTCGCGTGATTGCGTGAGAAACTATCACACGCAATTTCAGGCACTGGGAGGCAATTTTGGGCAGTTCCAAATGCAATGCAGTGTCAATACGCAATCACATACATTTGCTGAACTAGTGAATTCACTCAATTCCGAACTGGCCCCACTTCCACTTCTTTCGAAATTGAGAGAAATTCTTCCCATGTGATAACGTCCTTAGAGGATTATCACACCAGACCAATTCAGATTGAATCCAAAGAGATCTTGGAACTGAGTTCTGTGAATTCAGTTGTTACCAAATTCACTGAATTCTGGGGTGACTTTGGATTGGCTGTGGAATGGCCTCGTAGTAACAGCATTCACGTGTGATAATTCAATGCGCATTCACATGATTTCACTTGGATGGATGCGGAGTGACTCTGGATTGGGGCTGCAAAAACCCTCGTCGGATAAGAGCCCTTGAATTATTGTCTTTCCTAATGATCCATGCCTTCTGTTACAGCTGACCATTCACTGAGCCTTAGAATTACTATAGAGCCAGCTTAAGCACCTCTATGGCTACTCCATGCCTGGAGGAGAGAGCAAAGACCACTTGAAGAAATACCATTACAGGTAAGCAACCTGTCCTTTCTTGACACGACTGTCTAGTCGTAACTGACTGTAGCGGGCAATGCTCATCTCCGTTACTAAGCCGAAGAGCCAGCATTGTCCGAGGACTGCTCCGGTGGTCATGTGTCCAGCATGACTGCACCCAACGCTGGTACCTTCCCACCGAAGTGGTACCTATCTATCTACTTGCATTTGTATGCTTTCAAACGGTTAGGTTGGCAGAAGCTGGGACTAGTGATGGGAGTTCACTCCGTCATGCAGCACTCGAGCCTCGAACTCCCAAACTTCCAATCTTCTGATCCTCAGAATTGGCGTCTTAACCGCTAACCCACCACATCCCTCTTGTAGCCAGATGCAAAATGACCGCATCACCAGCTGAGAACTGCTGGATTCCCAGGAGGTCTTACTAGGCAACGCAGTCATTTTGGGCCTGGCCGCAGGGACACAGCCAGCAAGAACCGTCTCCGATCCCTTGTGTTTTCCATCAGACAAAGAACAGCTGTCGGGTTCACGCTGCAGCATCTCTGCAGTGAGTCTGATGGGAGGATTTTAGGCTGGTATGGAGGGAAGATGGCAATACCAAATGAGCAAAATGAGATGCATGGGCCACTAAGGAGATTCAAGCCAACGTCTCCAGTCCTCTCTCCGCTTTACGCTTTCCAGAGCAAAAGCTCCTGCTTTGCTGCGCCAGGTCCGACCAAGGAAGAATATTTGCAGTTTTTCTAATTTTGGGTGGGTTCTGTTTCCCAAAGCCAAGCGGATGTGGAGGGCCTACTATTATCGCCAAATAGTTACCAAAACAGCCAAATCCCTGCTCCCTTCCACTTTGCTGTGTTTGCACCAAACGCAACGGCGCTCGGCGTGGGCGAAGCGGGTCACCGTTCCATGGCAGGCCCAAGATAAATATCTCTGTGGTTGGCTGGGATGTAACCAAAGTGGGTCAGGAAAGAGTTAATGATTAGAGGGAGAGGAGTGTTTCCAGAGCCTTGTGGTTGGCCACCTGCCCTGCCCTGTGTTGTTATGAGCATGGATCACCTGGCATTCCTCTCCTAAACTGAGAGCCGCAGCTGGTCTTACCCGAAAGTCTGGAAGATTTAGTTGTTTCTTAGATTGACAGGATCAGGCTTTGCCAACCTCCAACGGTGTTAGCAGGACTCTCTGTGCTCCATTGTGGCCCATTGCGGACCATTGTTTTTTGCAAGGTGGAGCAAGATCATAATCTCCAATAAGCAGCCACTGTGAAATGTTGCAGAAGAATTATTATTCTGCAAGGAAATAGATGTGGATCTTTTACCCCTTCACAAGTTTTCTGTTCAGAAAATGGCTTTCCTTTTTGGAAAACACTCTTTCCTATATGGAGAATAGAAAACACTTTTTTGCACAAAAACGCCACAGGGATTTCTTCACAGAATTATTTCTTTGCAATACTTCAGGCTGTTCAAATAGAAGTTGGGTGGATTTCCACAAATGCCTGGAGGTTGGATGAGATGGCACCTGGAGAGGGTCTCTTCCAACTCTATGATGACAGAAGATATTCATTTTCTTCTACAAAAGAGAACAAAGTACAGTAATGATTCCTCCTGGCTTGCAAAGATGAAATAATGGGGGATTTCCAGCCTTACTATCTCATGTCCTGACAGACAAGATGTTGGTAGCCATGCCCAGTTCTTGCCTCTTGTGACACTGGACACTAAACTATGTATTTGAGCCAACCTTTCTAATGCCATTAATGTAGGTTTGACCTCTGTGTGAGGAAGAAAGATAGGCAGAGCCTTCTCACCTGTCCCAAAAAGCATCAGACTGACCAGACAAATCGCATCCTGGTTTGCTTTTGTGCCGATGTCCCGAAAGTGGGCAGTGAAAGCTTTTCAAGGCACTGGGAGAAACAGCTTCACCTGCAAATATTGGCACATTCATCAAGCAGCTGTTCAGCGCACAAGGCCATTCTGGAAGTTGCCTCCGGATTAATTTCCCCAGATTTCCAAGCTGTATGCCCCAGATTTGGGTCTTAAACAGGCTTAGAATTTGCCCAGATGCAATAATGGGCATTGTTTTTTCCCAATCATAAACGGGGCTGGATATTTCTCTTTTGGGGAAGAAAATTCTAGCATCGCTTTTACTGAGATGATGGGAAAGAGGATGAGGATAAGGATGATTTTGTGCAATTTGTGCAACAAGAGTATAAGAAATGCCAGATGCCATGACACATTGGCATCTATGCAGAAAATATGGTTTGCTATCCACAAAGAACTGGGGAAGTATAATCCAATGGCAATCCAAACGCCATCATGGGGTTTCATGTTATTGAGAATTAAAGTATCTCACGCAATTTCGGGCAAAAGGGAAGTCATTCTGAACACAATCATGGGGTTTTACGTTATTTCGTATTAAAGCATCTCACACAATTTCGGGCAATGGGGGGTCATTTTTGGGTAATGGGAAGTCATTCTGAATGCATTCCAAACGCATTCCAATTGGCTCCATTCGCAATAAAGAGAAATTCCTCCCGTCTGATAAACTCCTTAGTCCCTGCCCAAGCTATACATTCTATGATTTGGTAAAGGGAAGTCGCTGAAGCTAAACTGGTATAAAACTGCCGTACCCTTGCAGTGTGGATACAGTCATAGCATCTCCGAAAGTGAAAAGAGGCTTCATTTTAAAGATTCTCTACATTCTGAGCTTTTCCTGAGCAGGATAATGTTGCAAAAGGAGAAGCCTCCTGTTCTGCCTCTGGAGGGTTTCTGCCAGGCAAAACCGATTCAGATTTGAGCATCTGTTCCTCAGATCCCCTGCTGAGATCTCCCCGGTGATCCTTTCAAAGGGATCATTCTAAAGAGCCAGGCAGGTCTCCCCCAGCCTCACTTTCCATGAGGAGGAAGCCTTGTCCTACTTCCACCTTCAACGAGGAGCATCAGTTAGTAAGGTACCTCTCACAACCCTTGTGTTGTTGGTGACTGCCGCCGAGCCCAATTTGACCATATGGATCAACCCTATGGATGAGATACCTTCAAGTCACCCCATCATCCCTTCTCAAGGACTTGATCACTCCAGCCTGGTCTCATAACACAATCACACCAGTTTAAGAATGGAAGGACACTGGTTTGGAATACTTTCTTATCAAATTTTGCCCCAACAAGGTGCTGCCTTGTTGATCTGTGGTTGCGTGATCTGTTGCCAAATGCCACCTTCCCAGAGGAAGGCTGGAGGCAAGCAACCGTGGCTACCAACTGCCTCTCGAAATCAGCAGCCGTGTGCAGTTTGTGAAGCTCAGGGCTTCTGTGTGCACATTTACACAGCAGCCTCACACAACAAGCAACTGCAGCTGCCAACCGCCTCCTGAAGCTGACTGCTGTGTGAATGTGCAAACAGCAGCCAGCTTTGTGGAAGGCGTTGGTGGTTGCATTTGCTGCGATGGGGAGAGGAGCAGAATCACGCAACATGACTGCCGGGGAAATGGAGCTGCAGCAGAAGGGATCCTATCACACAAAGGCAGAAATGGGATAGCAGTCAGCTTGGGGGCCTGTGGACGGGTTTTGAATGTCAATTAAAAGGTACAACAATGAATGCAAGGCGGCCACAGGACAGACAAGGTGTTGCATGCTAAGCACCAGCCAAAGACACTTTTATCCTGTTAAAATCCCACTTTTATAGCCTCGTGTTATAAAGTCCCAAGTCTTGCAGACTTTGCAAGTCTTGCATTATCGTCTTTTCAAGTGAGTCACGTTTTCTCATGGCATGTCCAAAGTATGACAGCCTCAGTTGAGTCATCTTGGCTATTTGCTCTGAGGCCCGTTCGCTTGTCCTTTTCGGCAGTCCGTCCGTGGCGTCCGTAGAACATTCCCTCCTCCTGCGCCACCTTTAAACCTAAACAGGCGGACGTCTGTTCAAGAGCGATGAGGCACCGGAACATTTCGTGGTCGGCTCCACTTGAATGTCAACCCACCGTGTTGGCTCTCCAGTTCCTCTTGGAGACATGACTGCATTCCCCACCTTCCCTTGCCCTTTTGCCAGGCAATAACAAACCCAAACCGTACCTGTTAATACCCAAGATAAACATTGTCTGGGGACAAGCAGCAAACAGAGCCGAGGCAGGAGTGCCAGCAAGCTTAAGAGTCAGGACAAGATGCAAGGCTCTTTAGGGAAGGGGAAATAGAAAACAAAGTGCAGCCCTCCAGGTATTGCTGGATGGAAGTGTCCGGGCTTCCTCGCTAATGGCTTTTGGGATTTCCAGCTCAGGATTGTGAGATTTTAGGGCCAAAGCCTGAGACCTGATGATGCCACAAGAGTACGATGCGACAATGTGGACACCCCTGGCGACGTCAAGGCAGAGCAAAACGGCATCCCTTGTACAAAATGGCAAAATCAAGGTTTCCTTTTGGGCATTTATATATCTTAAAAGTATTTTCACACCATAGACGGCTGAATCCATACATGGATATTATGGAGGGCCATATTGGGATTGGACTGGGAAGGGCTGCCTCAGGTGCCTTCTCTCTCTTTGCCAGGAAATGCTTTTCGGGTGTCCTGGAAAGGAATGTTTATTAGGCAACCAATTGCTGCGGCAATTTTAACTGTGGAGCCAGGTAAAATGAAGGGAGAGAACAGGCCCAGCGGCTGCCGTTGGCTGGAATGCTCTTTGTCCTTCCACGTCCGTCCAGTACATATTTCAATTGCTATTTTTGAAAGGTCTAATCTGTTCTTAATATTGGGTTTGGGCATTTTTTGAGCCAGCTTCTAATTTTTGCCTTTTACGTTGCGTAGCTTTGCAATTAATGGTGACAATTTAAATTCTATAGAGCTTTTAAAAGGAAAGGTCATCCTGCTGTGGGTTTGGTTTTGTTTTTCCTCCCCAGAAAGTATGGCTATAACTGAATAGCAATTGTAAAAACTCAAGTTGTTTAGTCATCGAGTCAACACTGGAAAATCTTTTGAGGCAACAATGAAGACTTCTTGGAGGAGTGCTTAGCAAGCTGGACTTTGCAAACCAAGGTTTCAGTCCTCAATAAACTGGTCACTCTTTCTCTCCGCCTGACCTACCACGCAAGGTTGTTGTTATGACAATAGAGTATGAAACACATATTCTGCTTGCTGGAGGAAAGACAGGAGTATAACTAATAAAAATAAAGGAGGAATTCTGTAATACCTTTCGTTGTTGTGCGCCTTCAAGTCGTTTCTGACTTATGGCGACCCTAAAGCAAACCCATCACAGGTTTTTCTTGCCAAGATTTCTTCCGAAGGGGTTTGTCTTTGTCTGATGAAGAAGCCAGTGGAGCTTCAAAAGCTGGCACCATGAATTTTGGGCATTTTTGTTCATCCCTTAAAGGTATCACTGTTAGTGGCTTTTGGATGTTATTACACTTTGCTACACAACCATCTCAGCAAACCCTGGAAAAGTCCGGAGTGTCCTTTTTAAAAGCTTCCTCCATGCTGAGGTCTGATATGGGTCTTAGACTGAACTTGAAAGGGTTGTTGTTGTTGTTGTTGTTGTGTGACTACAACTCTGTAGACCAGGATTCAAATCTCTGCTTGTCCACAAAAGCCCACTGAGTGACCTTGGGTAAACCACACTCTCTCAGCCTCAGAGGAAGGCAAAGGTATTTAAAATCACACAAGAGAAATTATAAATATAATGATGTGGGATTTTGTCAAGGTGTTGTTGTTGTTGTTGTCAGTTCAGATGGTCTGGAGGGATGTCCATTCAGGCGGACCCTTCTGCTTCTGGCCAACTTTGATATAGACCTCTTTCCTTCTTTTCCCAAACTTTGCACAAAAATATGCTCCCAAATGCCATGGTTCCCTATATTTTGTCTACTAAGGACATGATGCGGTGCATAAGGAAGGAAAAGGGGGAAAGGTAATTGCAAAGAAGAGCAAGCGTTTTTGCAGATCTTCTATGCCTTTCAAGTACAGTTGGCTATATTTAAAAACCAAACCAAACCCCAAAGATAAAAATTCTCACACCCGTTTCGGCTTTGCAAGGACACAGGTGTGAACTTTTCAGGCCCACAATCTTGATATAGTTCACCAACTGAGCAGGATATTTGGAAGGTCAAAGCAGCTGATAGAAAACAAGGCAATTACAGCCCGGTCCATCCCTTTTGTTATTTGCCTCCAGCAGGTTTGGGGAACACCTTGCGAGATGCAGCTGGATGCCGTACCTGTCCTGATAAACAAGAACAGGTGAGCCTCGCGCGTTCCTTTTCTGCATTCCTTTTTGTTCCGGATTGTTCCTTGGTTCCTATGGAGGGGTTGGGACATCTCTGGGCTGAAAAAGTCATAGTGTGACGTCACAAAAACAACACTTCCCCAGATTTGTTGCCAGGAGTCACACAACTGCAAAACAGGCACATCGCTGGATTCATAGCATCGTCGATCCGTCCTTGGAAGTGAATCCCTTTTTACAGATTTAAGCAGGTTTAACTCTGTCTAGAAAACTCTGGGAATAATAGTTCTACGAGGTGACTCTAAGAAAACGGATCTCTAATAATTTCCACCTTGCTCACCAAAATATAATTTCCAATATTTCTTATAGAAAATAATAGAAAGGATCCTGCACAGCTAAGGCAGTTTGATACTGTAAGTGCCATGGTTTCTTTCCCTGGATTCCTATGTTTTGCAATTGGAGGAGTCCAACATGGATAAATCCCGCTATAAACTACAAATCCCACAATGCGGGACAATGGGATCAAGCTGCTATCATGGTGTAATGCATTCAAACTGGTATAAAACGGGCCCCAAAGTCTGTAGTATAATCCAGGCTCTTGCAACAACAACAGGCTGGACTTTCGGGTTGGGCTTGGGAGAGATTAGGATACGAACGAGCGTAATTGATTGGGAACTCTGGCCTGAAAGTCCTCATTAAGTGCGTTAAAAACACCTCGAACTCGCCACTTGCAGACACACCTCGGGCCTGACCTGGAAGGACAGCAATGTTCTCTGAGAAATGGAGGAATATAATTATTGTTTATCTACAGCTGCACTCTGTGTCAGAAATGAAGCCTGGTTAGTTGGACCAATGACACAACCTGACAACGGCATGCTGACCAGGGGATTATGGAAGTTGGAGTCGTATTCGAATCGTGAGCCAGGATCAGGTTTCTGCAATATAGCCGTGTTAGTCTGTAGAATCAGTAGGAAGGGAGATCTTGTAGCACCTTTGAGGCTAACTGAAAGAAAGAAGTTGGCAGCGTGAGCTTAGGTCTACTTCCACAGATGCATATGAATGTAGGCAATGAAGTCCGACCACAAGGGACCAGGAAAGGAGAAGCAAAGGAGGAATCTGAACAAACACAATCCGGTTCAACCCTAACCAGAGGGCCATTTTCCCCAAAGATGGCTCTGGAGTGGAATGGTGTGACCTACAAAATGTGGGTCAGCAAGCCTGTCGATCCTCGTGCCGAGGCAGAGCTATGGTTTGGATATTTCTCGGGGCAATCAGAAAGTTGCGGCTGTCGATCTGTGAATGTAGGGCTTCCCACACACTCGGTGACCCACATACCAACACTGGGATGGGGTTGGGAAGATAATCTCTTTGGAAAGGGAACATTTGGGGATGCGGTCGAGGTTATTTTGGGCACCAGCGAAGTCTAAAACAGCCTTCCCTTCCTCCAGAACGATAACCCTCTCCATCTTCTGTCTGACACTCAACGGCAATAGAAAACCCAGAGAACGGGAACAGCCAAACATCTGCGCACAGAGTTGGTTCTGGTAACATCCAACCCAAATGGGACCCGACCACAATGGAAGGAAAAAAATATCGAGAAAAGGCCATTGTTGTACTAATGCATGCCAAAACAACAATTCTTTTGGTTTCAAGAGCAATAAACGGCACAGATGTTGGCGGTCGCTAAGTCACACCCGGAGTTCCATTTTTACATTTTACTGTTTGCTGTGTATTTCCCAGAATCTGTTCTGGTATATGGCCACCCGGATCTAAAACACTGGACTGAGTCCCAACGAGAACAGATTTATTGGCTCAATAGTTGAATGGTGAGACAACACATAGGTAAATCCCATTGATTCAATGGCCCCGTTCTAGTTGGAGATAACAACGGGATACAGTTTATATACCAGGGTCTGAATCCTGTTGTTACATCCAAGTACAATAGAAACGTTCGATCAATAGTATTCAACTCGCTTCTCAATTATTCGTTCAGTGGGTCTACTCTGGTTGGGATTAACCAACACAGTTCTAGCTGAAATATACAGTGAAATAGATTCAGTCAGTCAGACCCAGAGTAGACTCATTGAAATCCATGGGACCTACGTTGGTCATAACTGACCATAAAGGGAGGAGGTTGTCTACTCTGGACTATTATAGAAGTTTGATCCTGCTTAACAACAACAACAACAACAACAACAACCTGCCATGGCTCTCACCTGTGGGATCCTGGGATTTGAAGTTTGGGAAGAGAGTTAAGAGACTTCTCTGCTGGAGAACTCTAATCTCTGATCTAATAACCAAACCACAAATCCCAGGATTGGAAAGCAAAGCAAACCCTCTTTAACCCTGATTGCCTCCCCAGCTGGAGAGACCCTTGTGCGAATCTTGCTTTCTTCTTCGCATTCGTTGCATCACGGGAGGCCACTGTAGGAGACTCTAGAAAACATTTTCCCAAAGTCCAGGAGGGCTATTATTATAGCGATGTTCCCATGTTCAGGATGGCCACCAAAAGTCTGTTCTCCCAAGGAAACAATTTGTGCTCCTTCCTCAACCACAACAACAAATTCCTCCCAAAGCCAAAGATACTTTAGAGTGCCACATTTCCATTCATTGGAAGTCAAATTAAATTAAATTAAATGTTAATGCAACCATCATACTTGGCCTTGGAAATGAGTTTGGAAACAGGGGTAGAGCCCCAGACTTAGACCACCGCCATCAAAAGAAGAACAAACAGAGATTCCTGCTCTTTAGATAGCAGCCAGAAATCTGTTAGTGGCCAAATAGCTGAGCCAAGGCGGTTTGAGAGTTGGACTCGGATGCAGGAAAACCAGGGCTCAGATCCCCATTGAAACCCAAGGGATGTCCTTGGGGCATGTCACACTCTCTCAGCCTCAGAGGAAGGCAATGGCGAACCTCATCCGAAGAAATCTTGCCAAGAAAAACGCACAATTATGTGGAATTCTCTCCCAAGAGAGGCTCAGCTTGGCCCTTTCTCTGCTCTTTTTCCACTGGAAGACAAGGGCCTTTGGGTATAAACAGGTCTTTTGGGTATTAATTCGTTGGAATGGAAGGAATTTCAAGGGGTGTACTGTATTTATTTTTACCATGCTTCGAATGTGTTGTGTTTTAAATTAGTGTTTTAACTGGATCGTTTGACACTGTGATTCCCAAACTTTGGTTTTCCAGGTGTTTGGTCTCCAGCTCCCAGAGGCCCTAGCCAGGAATTCTTGGAGCTGAAATCCAAAACATCTGGAGGACCAAAGTTTGGAAAACACTGGTTTAACAGCATTTTTTAAAAAATGAATCATGCATTGCATACCTTGATTTTTGTTGCAGGTTGCATTATTAGTTGCGTTGGGTCCCATACATTTAGAAAGGTGGGATGTAAATACGCTTCTAATATACCTTCATCGTGACTTGAAAGGTGCACCCCAATTGTGGAATGGCCTCCCCTTGAAGGTACATTTTGCTATTTATAAATCATATCAAGACTTATGTTTGCGGCTCAAAAACAGCGTGCTTCACATAAATAGCATAAAAGTGAATACTGGAAAAATAAGTGCAGATGGTAAACATCAGTGTAAACAAAGCAAGACAAAACAATGGAGCTGCTGACCACTTTTATCATTTTGTCCAGCAAGTTCGTACCGAGTGAATATGAGAAATGCCATGATAAAGTGGATGCAATGATACACTGCTCCATGCAGAAAATAAATGGATTTACCTTCTGCAAAGAACTGGATGGAAAACGTTGCTGAAAATGTGAACTGCAGCAATATTTACAATTGCAACACATTTTGGGGTCTATAATATGAACCATCAGCTCTAAGGGCCTCAGCTAACCTTGCTTTGTTGGACATGAATCATATCCTCAGAGAAACTGAAGCCAACCAGTCTATAAACTATAAATAAATCTATAGGCCAACAAGTCTATAAGGATTACTGGGAGGCGCGACATTTGATGTTAACAAAATTAGAGCTGAATGGAACAAATTGTTCAATTGTCCGATGAAATTAAACCAATGGAAATTTAGATTCTACATTTTTGACTCAAAAATCAAATTTTGGTCCTGCAAAATTGGTCATCTTGGATGTACTGGGCACAGTTTAATGCCTTTCTCAAAGAGAAACGGACTACTTCAACCCAACGTTGGGGACGCAATGCAGAGAATGCTTCCTTGCAGCATACGATGTGAGCACGTTCAGTAGTTCCTCCTTTTTGGGTAGATGTTTTGCAATGCATTGATCTTGTATTAGATAAACCTTTGGCAATTTGTAGATGCACATGTGCTTTTAAGTTACATTCCCGTGATGTGGAATGGAGGGTCTATTCTTCTTATTGGAGAAATGAGAGGGGCAACCCAACATCAGGATGTTCCTGTCTTCTCCATTGGAAAATAAGTAAGTTCGGACTGAAACCTGGAATGGACCTACCGCCCCATCGACATGGAAGCTGCCAGGTGCCACTTCAAGTCATGAAACCAATATAACCAGTCAACCATCTGGGAAAAAATTGCATCCACAAAAGTGTCACGGATAAAGAGAGATTTATGCAAGAGGAGCTTCCTTGCCCAAGGAGGCCAAAGGGTTGCTGGATGAGGCAGAATGAGAAACTGAGCCACTCTGTGCTAAACATTGTGTGGAAAGGTTAATATATTTAATTTTAGATCTGTTGCCCCATGAAAAACCAAGCATACAGAAAGGTTATTGTGAAAAAAAATTGTATTTCACTCATTTAAATAACTATTAATTTGGAGCACGACGGAAGGAAGAAAATGACAGCCGATCACATGAAAAGTTTTTTACATCAATCAAATTAATTTAACCACACAATAAATTAAAACATTAAATATTAACTTTTCAGTGCAACAACATATACAGAATGGATGGGGGAAAAGAGTGTAACTTTCGACTAAAAATAAACTTCAGGCTGGTTACAATAAACAGTAAACTCCGTTATGAAAACTGGGTGGGAAAAGGTGTCCAAGGAGGAAATAGGGAAAAGTCAGCGCAGAACTGGGAAATGGGCGCCTAGCATTGAAATTACTTTTATTCCCAAACTTTGCTGAGTCCAATCTGGAAGTACTGGCGCAGTCCGTGAAAAATTCTAATTTTTCTGTGTAAAAAAGATCCCCCCCCCCCAAAATAAGTACCATTTTCATATAAAAAGACTCCCCAGTACTTCATAACCGACCTCCGTTTTCCGGTCAAGTACCAAAACTGCGCATGAAAAGGCAGACAGGATCGACCGAAACGGTGGATAAATCTGGACAAAAGTTCCAAAGAGCAGCGGAGGGTGCAATTCCAGAGAAAAATGAGTCAAAATTTGTCGATTGTCCATTTTGCTGAGATGACCGGTTCCTTTCCAGCTTCTCCCTCCTCCTCCTTTTTCTTCTTAAAGAAGGATCAGGTTCATGTTTGGAGCAAACCTTCAACGCAATAGAAAAAGGTCTGCAGATCGCAGCCGTTTTGCAGAAGTGAGATATGACATTCCTGGTGCTGGTATGCTCTGAGTACACACTTCGGTTTTCTCAGGCCCAAATGCGACCTTTATCCAAAATTGTGTTTTATTTTATTCTAATTTTTTTTCCTCCAGGGTAGGAATATCCTTTGAAACAGGACCTGACGAGGGGCTGAGATTTCCTGGGAAAGACAGGCCCCTCTTTGCCCTCTTTCTCCAAGACACAAGCTTCCATTATCCCCCATCAGAATGGCCAACTCCTTGCTGGGGATACTGGGATTTGCAATCAACATACCTGGACAAGGGCTGCCCAAAGTGCAAAAATGGGAGCATTTTGACACAATCTTTTGAATTTTAACATTTTTTTGTCTGAGCTGGACTCGTGCCCAGCGTAACAAGCCACTATCACCAAGAGGAAGAGAGGAAAAATTCAGAGGCAAGACTGAAAAAAGGAACTTTACTTCTTTTTCCTCTTGAAGAAACATGCAAGCAAGGGGTTAAAAAAAAACCCAAATAAAAGCAGTCCAAGGAATCAGACGCCAGGCCGCCAACGAGAAACAAAACCAGCTTGTCCTTAATATTATTTTTCAGGTTGCTCTAGGAGCAATGTTCCTGGCATCAAAAGGGGCTTCGGTCAACACAAACAGCAGCAAAATAAACTAGGGCAATGGACTACACTTGAAGCCTATGGATTTATTTATTTTTTAAACTAAGAGAACGGCCAAAATTGTCTTTCTTCCACTGGGAAAAGCAGACAAAACAACGGAGGCTTTATTTGCGTCGTAAAAATATTAAAATTAATCGTTCTGCCAATTCAAGAAAGAGCAGAGCGGCTGTCAAACAAGGCACTTTAATGAGACATTATGGCCCATTTCACTTGTGCCATCCGTACCGCCTTCGTTTGAAGATCAGGAGTGCATCCTCGGAGACTTATTTTTCCCTGTAGCTCCTAGAATCCTCCAGCCACCATAAATATTGGTTCTGCTGGCTGGGGGATTATGGGAACTGTAGTCCTACAAAATAAAAAAGGAGTTACTTTTCCAAGCCCTGGGTCTCAGTCCTCAACGCACGATGCAAAGCATGGGATGCGGAAATGCTTCCACAGTTCCCTCCCATCTTTGGAAACCTGCCTTGGAGGCTGCAATTCCAATAAACCAAGCAACAGATCCGTGTCTCAATAAATCTTACAGATGCATGTTTCCAGACACAGAAATAATCCAGAAGGAGAGGAAAGGGAGGACTGGTGGTACCAGTCCAGATGTTAAGTCCAAAGAGAGCCTAGAAATCCCAAACATGCAACTGGGACGGCAACAGCTCAAGTTTAAGAACCTGGATCTTAAGTGATTTAAGGAGGATCCCCATTTCTTTCAAGGGCTTTTTAAAAGTCAGATGCTAGCAAAACAAACTTTTAAGTCTTCAACATCCCATTTACATCCTATACAACTAATGCTTCTGTGGCCTCTACATTTTATACCTTGGGAAATGCAGAAAAGCTGGGGAAACGTAGGAAAGTTGGGATGATGGGGTTAAGGAAAAGTCTAAATTTTAATGCAAAGTTTAAACTTATAAAGAGAATGAGGAGGTGTCAGTGTTTTTGCTCTCGTTGGCTCCCAAAGCGTACTGCTTTATACTCTTGTTGTTTTTCTTTTCTAAAAGCAAGGTATCCCTACCCAAAATTGTCATTATTTCAAAAGCTCTATCATGGTGGCTAAGGAAAAATTTATCCTGGTGGTCTTGGATGCAAAGAAAAGAACTTGCAAGAAAGTGGAGAGGAACACCAAAGCCAGTCTTCTTAAAGGGAAGCAAGCTGGATCTTCCATTTTGCCCGTTCTTCTTCTAGAGTCTAACATTAATGCACCAACTTCAACCCTCCCATCTCAAGGCAGGTCCTAAGAAGCCTCAAACAAGGAGGAAGATGCTTGGAAAACATCTGTACCAAACTGTACAAGTTTCCAGTCTAAGCCACTCCATAAAGATTTCCCCGGAGCTACGTAAATGTGAAAGTGTCCAATGTGCACTTCTGTCTTCCTCCGTACCACAAAGTCTTTGCGATTCCTTGGTTTGTGTAACTTCCACGTCGAGATTAGTTTGGTGTTGTGTAACTCCCGCTTTCCCTTTTGGCAAAGTTTTGGAAGCCCTGCACTGAGACGGAAGATAAAGACTCTTGGAGTCTGCTTGCCGATATTGGGCTAATCCCTGGAAGACAATTTTGTAAAAATCCGTGTTAAGTCTGTCTCTGGAATCAGGCCAGGCTTCTGTCGGACGGTGCGGTGGTCCCATCTACACACAGCAAGGAGAACCTCAGCAGACCGGGTCTTTGTCAGACAACTGCAAAGGGAAAGAAATCCACATCAGAATATGCTCGAAAAAGGAAGAACTCTTATTGAGAAGAATACAGGACAATTGAAACAAAGACAGGTACGGTTGGGCCTCCATATCCATGGATTCTGCATCCATCGCAGCTTGAAAATATTCCTCCCTTTACAGAGTTCTTTGTAGTGGATTGTATGCTTTATATCACTATTTACTATAATTCTCTAATGGTATTTTATTGTTTTTGTTGTTGTTATTCTGTAGGTTTGATTTTTTTTAATGATGTAGAGCGGTTGTTTTAATGCCCTAGAAATGTTTGCTCCATTTTCGTACTCCTTTTACGATCCTCCCTCTGTATCCATGGATTCTTGCTCCATCGATTCAATCGTCCACCCTTGGGATGACCCTCGGGAAATTCCCTTCCATCTCTAGGGTTCCATGAATCTCTGGCAGTTTACTGACCTGTTTCTGAGTGGCAGCAAGACGACCCTCCTTTCAGGAGGCCATTGGGTTTCTCATGCCGGCAGATGACCGTCCGGCACCAGTCACAGTGTTTCCTTATCCTGCAGCAGCTGCAAAATGGACAACAGGGAGGGACATGGTTCAGGCTGGGGATGTGCTTAGAAATAACATCCATCATCATCACCATCACTATCATCATCATATTTATTTTTATCCTGCTTTTCTCCCAAAATCGGGACCCAAAGCTGACATCGGCATGAACTGGTGAAAGACGAAAAGCGGTGCGTGGAACTGCCTTGCTTGCAACAAAAAGGATATACTGTAAACCGTTACTAATTTTGTCTGCCATGCTTTCATGTATTTGCAGGTGCTCTGCATGGTTTGGAGGCAAAAATCTACCCGAAAATCACACCATGAACAAAAATGCACTTTGCCTACAGCCCACAAGATGCACTTTGTCCTTCCCTGGTTTTAACCTTTTAACAAACTATTGCTTAAAAATATCTGTCAGTGCAATGGACAGGGCAGGGACCAGAGGAGCGTGGCATAGACTGTGACTGGTCCTAACTGGTTTGTGGGTTTTGATCCTTCTGTCGGTGAATAATGTTCACGCACCAAGATGAACCGAGGAGCCAGGGGCTTGCCGAAAAGGGATTAGGCAAGAAGGCATCCTACGATGAAAGAAGCCACCGCAATTGGGCAATCGACCACAACCGCACTCCAGCTGTTCCTCTAAATTACACGCAAAGACTTTAATTTTAGCTTAATAGAAGTGTTCCAGATGCAATGCGCACGTCACCCCAAAGTCCTGTTCTCAGAAGAAAACACACAAACACACACAGGCACGATGCCACAAGATGCCGTTCCAGGTCATTCTAGCTGCCGACAACGACGTACAGCCCTTACAAATATACATATTCCATCTATCTATCTCTACATATTTCTACCTACCTACTAGGGCATTTCGTTCCAAAGCGTCTGTTTAAAATATCCACTTTTAAAGTATTATGAACTATTTTCCTAAATATACACAATATATAGAAAAATTATGGTGCTGGTGGGGAGAACGAAGCAGGAGGAACGCTCCATGCCAACTTGGAAAACATTTCTGAGTCTCTCCCTCCGTCACAGTGTGGTCGTTTTAGCTAAAAGTTTAACCACTTTGTGGTGGACTTTGTACTAAACTTTTAACTAAAATAACCATAACCGAGAAGGAGGCAGACACTCGGAAATGTTTTCATTTGCTCCCGAACAGCTCCCTCCCAAAGACAGAAACTCTGCCAGACTCCAGGATCCAAATCTTAACCTTCCAGTGATCAACTCTGTTGAGGTTATAGTTTTTTGTGGGTTTTTCATGGCCATGTTCTAGAAGAGTTTATTCCTGATGTTTCGCCAGCATCTGTGGGCTGGCATCTTTAGATGTCTTGTGGGTTTGGGATGCTTCATTCTCCGAAGGTGCCAGCCACAGATGCCGGTGAAACATCAGGAATAAACTCTTCGAGAACATGGCCACAGAGCCTGAAAAACCCACACAAAAAAAACTATGGATGCCGACCATGAAAGCCTTCAACTTCACTCTGTTGAGGTTTTCCGTAAGTCGGCCGCTGGCTTTGACCATTCCTGTTTTAAAAAGGACTCCCAGCATCTCTCAAGCAGTCTCCCATTTCCAACCAGAGGTTTCTTAAGACAGCCTTAGAACAGCCAGCCTGAGTAGGTCCAGTCCAAATCATTGGATGGATTACACTTCTTTCTCCCTGTTCCTCCAGGGATCTGGAAGCAGATGCTTGGGATTCCAAGGAGGCAACATCGTCCAGGCACCGACCGGCCCCAGGCCTGCTTTGCTTCAGAGAGGTTGCTGCACCACATGCCTTTGGACCTTAATCTGCAATATGCTGCCACATGCCACGGACTGGGCTCTTCCTTACACTCAGCCAAGGGGAGGTCTAAACAGTGATTGGAAACCTGTGGCTTCCATGTTTCGGTAGAGGAGTGGGACTTGTGGCAAATCCATGCTCGGGTTTAGTCTAAATGAGCTATCCAAGGCACCTAGAGCCAGCGTGGAGTAGCGGTTTGAGCACTGGACTACTACTTTGGAGACCAGGGTTCGAATCCTCGCTCAGCAGTGGAAACCAACTAGGTGACCTTGGGCAAGTGACACTCTCTCAGCCTCAGAAAATGGCAATGGCAAACCTCCTCTTGCCAAGGAAACTCTTGTGCTGCCCCTCTGTTTGCCTTTGCTGCTGTTGTTGAGTGCCTTCAAGTTGTTTCCGACTTACAGAAATCCTATCATGGGGTTTTCCTGGCATAACTGGTTCAGAGGAGGTTTGCCATTGCCCTCCTCTGAGGCTGAGAGAGTGTGACTTGCCCAAGGTCACCCAGTGGGTTTCATGGCCGAGCTGGGAGTCAAACCCTGGGCTCCAGAGTCATAGTCCAATTCCTTATTACAGAGTTTTTCTTGGCAAATTACACACTCTCAGCCTCGGGGGAAAGTAATGGTAAACCCCCTCTGAACAAATCTTGCCAAGGAAGCCCCATGATAGGTTCCCCTTAGGGTCACCGTAAGTCAGAAACGACTTGAAGGCACACAGCAACAAATCTAAGAAGCCAAACCTGTTTGTGGAGTAATGCTCAAGGTCACTGAAGTCTCCTTGAAACTCTGGAATAAACCCCACAACAGATTCACTGCTCCAGGGGCATGGAAGCACTTTGCAGGTTTGCCATCTCACTGACATCAAATAATGGCTTGGAATGGAATTTTATCAAACTTTCAACCAGCACCAAAACCACACCGAGTGACTAGTTTTCCATACAACGGCGCCTCAGTCGGATGAAGTCCCACTTACTGTATTAGGACGCAGACCATGATAAGCACCACGCAGGCGATCACCGAAACCACCACCAAAGCGGTGATGGTTTGCTTCTTCTGGTTGGCGGCGACTACCGCCAGGAGATCCGCATGTTCACACCGCGTCCCGACGTAACCAGAATGGCAACTGTGGCAAGAGAAAGAAGGAAACCAGGAGCAGTGCAGTGAAGAGAAGAGAAGGAACAAGAAAAAGTAATCAAAGAGCAAAATGTGAGATTTCAGCTTGACACCTTGAACCAAGCCCTGTGGATTAGATTCACTAAATCAATTGTTGAATGGGTGTGTGTGTGGTGTGAGTGTTGGACTACAACTCTGGAGACCAGGGTTTGAATCCCCACCCGGCATGGAGACCCACTGGGTGACCCTGGACAAGCCACACTCTCTCAGCCTCAGGGGAAGACAGCGGTCAACAAATCTTGTCAAGAAAACCCCATAATACGATTGCCATATGTCAGAAATGACTTGAAGGCACACAACAGCAACAAGGGCACAACCAAGCAGCAAAAATTTGATTGGATGTGACTGGACAAATCACACTCTCTCAGCCTCAGCGGGAGGCAATGGCAAAACTCCTCTGAAAAATTTTTGCCAAGTAAACTCCAAGATTTTGGTTTGTCTTAGGGTCACCATAAGTTGGAAAATACTGAAGGCACACAACAGAAAGCTTTTCAGGAGGCCAAAGAGTCGAAACTTACATGCAAGCTGGTTTTTCCTCCTGCACCAAGAACCTGCAAGTGCCGTGGAAACAGAATTGGCTGTGGGCATCGGGGCAGGTGTTGAAGTGAGACCTCACCGCAGCCGCTACCGGGGGCCCTGAATCAGGAACGGATGGAAAAGAGAAAGACAGAGAAGGTTTTTGGATTTAGGATTTTGCTTGCAAAAATTCACCAAGAGCAGCATTTCTGCAATGGAAACACTACCTTACATCTAACACAGTTTTCTACACCTTCTGCACAAAACTGTTGGGAATTTTTTTTGTGTGTGTAGGGGGGAACACCCAAGATTTTTACATAAACACACTTTTCGCAAAGAGTCCCCAAAGTGTGAAAAATTGTTTGAAACTATGCAGAAATTCTTGTCATCTTGCCCAGCAGGGAGAAAACGTTTGAAATTATTCATTCCTGCATGCAAGGATATGTAAAAATTTACATCTTTTTCATATAAATGCACATTCCACCATTTGAAATAACTCTTGCAAAATAATAATAATAATAATAATGGAAATAACAGATACTAGAAACCCCATAGTGCTCTGTGCCAAAAAAGAGCCTGATATCACCTTCTTCTTCTTAAGGCACATTTCCACACCAGAAGTACCTTCTATATAAAATACAGTATTATTTTTTCCTAGGGACCGCACTAATCCCACCTGGGACACTAATTTCGTGAATTGTATGATGTTGTTCCCATAAGAATATGGAAGGGGACCAAGCCTGGAAAAACACAATAGCACTGAATCCACTTTGGGTCGCAGTATGAATTTTACAAAAGGTACCCAA
Source organism: Urosaurus nigricauda (assembly GCA_034509955.1). Taxonomy (NCBI): domain Eukaryota; kingdom Metazoa; phylum Chordata; class Lepidosauria; order Squamata; family Phrynosomatidae; genus Urosaurus; species Urosaurus nigricauda. The sequence goes on along the minus strand of JAOEGL010000009.1, from coordinate 103,301 downwards.
GTTTCCCAACTTATTTGGAGACGGGTTCAGCATGCAGAATTGCTCCTTTGCAGCCAGGATAATATTGCTCCGAACTGAGTTTTTACCAAAGAGTGTTCCTCACCCCCATGAAGGGTATGGATCCAGATTGCATGGCAAATGTCTCATACAGCATGCTGCCAAAGCAAATCAATGTCAAAGCAACAATGCTTCCTACGCATGCGTCTGCCTGGGAAAGAATGTGCGTGGCTAAGCGCATATCCATTCACAGGAAAAGGGTAACTGGGCATGACATCACTGACATTTTTGGAAAGCCACGCGTCTTGAGAGTCAAGTCTGAATTGCTACTATGGTTAAAAGGTCGTTTCCCAAATGTACCACCAGAAACACAATTTTTCCTAAATCCCCACGCATGCAACACTTCACACAAGCGATCTGCCATACTACCATCCTCTGCAAAAACATCTCAAAACCCCTTTCCTATAACATTGATAAGAAACGCAAGTGAAGACACGCCAAGTCTGGAAATGAGTTCCTATGGAAGTGGGAAGACGGGCGGACACTCTGGTATGAGTGTGGGTTGTGCGCTAGAGGTATTTTCCAAGACAGCTTGAAGATGGACTTTCCCGGCCAGTGTTTGAACATGCACTTCTTTAAGCTCCATTGTTTCAATGGGCCAACGCTGATTTCTGAACTACCCGTAAGGCGATGCCGACATTGTCTGTGTGCGTCTTCATGTCGCCTGTCAACTTATGGGGACTCTGTGGTTTTCTTGGGCAAGGTAAAAGTTAAGGAGGGAAGAATATTTTCAAAGCAAGCTCCTTCCTCCAAAATATACTGTTAGGAAACTGCTGCTGGTGTAACGACAAGTTTCTGAATTGCGTGAACTCATTGTAACTGTGTCCAAGAGCACTTCAAGTGTCCAAAAACAAGGGCATGAGTTGACCCACATCCACACAACCAGTTCTACCGGCTTTCTGCCTTAAAAACAAACGGCCCCAAGTAGAGCATTGCTCAATGAATGGGAACATGGCCAGCAAACACTTCTTTAAGTTCCCTTGTTTCAATGGGCCTATGATGATTTCCGAACGACCCATAAGAGCGCCTCTTTTGTAAAACTAGTAAGTGTTTATTGCCCATTTAATACCAAGCCTTGCAATGAGATTTTATTAAGCAGAAAAGGCTACCCCAAAATAAATACAACCGACCATTTTGCATACTTAAAACCAATGCCTCAATTTAAAAGGATAGACCTCTACAGAAGTGTGTAAAGGAAGGCTGAAACCTCTCCAAGGTGCTGAAATCTATTTTGGGGGCTAGAGTTCAGCTTCTCGGATGGCTCCTTCCGTGTTCGCACTGAAACCCGGAGCGGGTTTGATCACCCCATTGATGTGGGAAGCACCCAGTTATAAAACTTAAGTTTGAGCAAGGAGATGCAACTCATGGACCTTGTCGAAAGCCATCTGTTCTTAAGAATTAACTCTCTTCAGTTCCGCAAGATCCCAATCCCAGGACCTTGACCTTCTCCCATGGTTGGCATCCTCTCCATCCATTTAGGATCCAATGTCTTGGGGAAGGATCCGCTCTTAGGCTTGCTTCCTGTCATCAGGATACTCAAAACACCACAGGCATGTTGTCGTGTGCCTTCAAATTGTTTCCAACTTATGGCGACCCTAAGGGGTTTTCTTGGTAAGATTTGTTCAGAGGGGGTTTGCCTTTGCCTTCCTCTGAGGCCGAGAGAGTGTGACTTGTCCAAGGTCACAAGGTAACTTGTCCAAGGCTTCCACAACTGTGAACTGTGGTCTACAGAGATGTTGTCCAACACTCAGACCACTGCTGTTGGTCAAGTGGCTGCACTTCCTTGGAGGTTGCACGTGGGTGGTGTCACATTGTGCAAGCCCTGTTACACAAGTGTAAATCTTTGCACAAGCCACTTTAACAAATCATCCAGGAGGCCTTTAGCATTGGATAGTGGTCAGCATCCCGTTGCTAATCTCAGCTAGGTCCACTGAACCGGTGGGTCTGAGCTATGTGTTGACTCCACGCGCAATTGCCGGTCCAATGGGTCTACTCCAGTAGGTCATCCAGTGAGTTTCCATGGATGAATGAGGATCTGAACCCTGGTCTCCAGAGTCTTAGTCCAATGCTCAAACCACTGCACCATGGGAGCTTTCATGGACATCAAGGGTGGGCAATTTTGCCAGACTAAGGAACATTTTAATCCTCCCCAAAAGGTTGGTGGAGTCTCCTTCTTTGGAGGTCTTTAAACAGAATCTGGATGGCCGTCTATTGGAGGTGCTTTGATTGTGAGTTCCTGCATGGCAGAATGGGGTTGGACTGGATGGCCTTTGGGGTCCCTTCCAACTCTAGGATTCTAAGATCTAAGGGGGCTTCCTCACACTGAAACAATGGCACGAACATGTATAATTGCATCCCCAGCTGGCCACACTTACAGCCTATTTCAGGACAGCCAGCGCTTTTTAAGGCTCAAAATAATTTTTTATAGGAAGGAAGAGACTTGTCAGGAAAAAAGAAGTGCCACCACAATGCACACCAATAAAACCAGCAGAGAAAGAAACACAATCCCAAAGGGCCAGCTTGACGGAAGTGGTTTCAGACCCATTAAGGAGCATGTTGTTAGCAGATGACATAGTCGCCCATCGATTTATGGCGACCCCATAGACTTCACAAGGATTTCTTGGGGAACCAATATCTGGAGGTGGATTTGCCAGTCCCTTCTTCTGAAATATTGCATGCAAGAGCGGGTATTCATTGGCAGTCTCCCATCCAAGTGCTAACCAGGGGTGACTACGCTTAGCTCCCGGGATCAGAGGGAATCTGGTGGCTTTGGGGTATTTAGGTCTTACACTCCAACATTTCATAGATGAAAACAAGGAGATATGTGGCCAAGAAGCATCAAAGTGTGATCAAAATGGCAAGAACAAGCTAAGAAAGGATGCCGCCATTTGCTTTTGCCTGAATGAACAGGGAAGAGCAAGACTCCATCACCAATGACTTTTGCACTTCTTCTTACACACGTGTGGAGCACTAACAGGATGTCAGCCACGACCCTGCTTTTTAAAAAATGACATTTTAAATAAAATTCGGGAGCTGCGGCAGAATTTTTAACCAAAAACATGGCAACTAAATATAGATTACAAATGAGGTGGTCTTCTGTGGCAAATCCTCTTCCGTTCCACCACCGTCACCACCTCCATTTTCACACATCCTGAACCATTTTAGGTCGCAGACCATCCTCTATAAGGGGAAGAAAATAATCCTACTTTGCAAATTACTCCCTGCGTTTTGTAAAAACACTCCATTCCTATTTCAAAGTCCCATTGAGTTCCTGTTCCAATAACCTAATAGCAAACCAGGCCGTAAAGCTAATTGAAACCACGTCCTAGAAATGCTTCGGGGAGGCTCTGGAAGAGATTAAAACACACTCGAAAACTTCCACGCACTCATTGAAAACATTTTCTTAAGATGCAGCTTTGTTCCATCGCTAAACAATTTTCAACAACGGGAACCTAACACAGCGGCTCTTAGCTGTAATCGAAATTTTCCGATAAAAACAGGCGGTTGGAAGGCAAAAATTTAGCATCACCAAAGAATTGCCTTTGAATATACAGTAATTTCTGCAGGAATATAACTGCAGGAAGATGGGACTGATCTTGCTCAGGAGGAGGAAGGAAAAGTAAAAAGGGAGGAAGATACACCACTTTGTAGACCAGAAGTGGAACTCATCTGTCCCTATGGATATTGCTGGATGGCAGGCTAGTAACTTACCCTCTATTATGAGCTGCCTTGGGTTCCTTTTGGGGAGAAAGGTGGCATAGAAATAAAGAAAAAAATATGTCTTTTCCAACAAACTGTTCTTGACATTGCCTTGGCTATCATAGTTCAAGACCTTGGCCAGAGGGAGAGGTGGGTCAATGGGACGGAAACCTTTGGGGAGCTCCACCTGCCAAGCAACTTTTGAAAACATTTCGTGACTATCGGCAATAATCTGGAACGCTTTGCAAATACTGGCAGAGAAACAGGCAATTCTGGCCCTCTGGAAATCTATGAAAGGTGCAATCTGGATGACCTTTAGAGGTCTTTAAAGGTTTGGGATAAGCATCTTCCAGGACCGTGGTAGTTATTTATTCCTCAATGTTCAGGGTTTGGACTAGGTGGCTTTTGAGGTCCCTTGCAACGGCATGGTCTTCTTTGCTATGCTTTCAAAATTCTTATAAACCCCAAGGCAGTTTAATATCACAGTTGAGGACATTTTAAAAATATAACAAGAACGACAACATCTTACTGCCCTTGTAAAAACAACAACAACAAGAACCCATACTGTGAGCTACCTTGTTATTTGGGGGGAAATGTGAGTAATAAATCAAACCAATAAATATGACCAGAGGCAAACCTTTCCTAGCCTCTCTCCAAATGCAGACGAAGAGAAATGAGTGCAAACCCATCAGGAAGCAAACAGGTGCAGGTTGAGCAATGAAACAGAGATAAAGCCACCGTGAAGATGGGAGCTCTCAGCGTCTTCAAAGAAACACTCAGCGACACTTGAGCTGTATCTAAACGCTCTTGCCGAGGCTATTAATTTCCCTCCTTCCCTGGCTTCGTTCCATGGCCCGGAGAATTTCGTGCCTTGCATTCTTCTCCCTTCTGGACAAAAAACTCTTTCTGGTGCCAAAAGGATCGTATCCAAGCTGCAAATAACCCGCACACTTAAAGACTTTGCAGGAGCATGACACAGAGTCATGTTCAGTAACACTGGAGCTGAAAGGCTTACATTTCATTCCGGTGATGCAAGGCTTTCTCTATGAGAACGACGAGGGATGCAAATCTTTGCAAATTGCCTTTATCATAGGCAAGAAAGAATAATTTCCCCATTTTCCTCACTGTGCAGTTTTTGAAGATTATTCGCAATATGAGACTTTCTCTATACCCCCACAATGATCTTTCTTTTTTTGTACAGAAAACAGCATTTTCTGCAAAGAAAGCACTATATCTGTGCAAGAATTATGCCATTTCTGCACAGAATAAATCCCAAACCATAAAATTCTCACCAGAGTTTCCCAACACTTGAGAAAACTATTTTTTCCGCCAGTTTTTTTTCACGTTTTTAAAAGTTCTTTCCATCACTAATGAGAAGCAGAATGATTATTTATGGATAGCTCTGGAAACTTCATATAATAGAAGATGGGAGAATGAAAACATCTGTAAAGTGGAGCAAGCGCTGTTTTCCCTTCTATTCTCTGTCCTGTCTTGGATTTATGGAAGAAGCAGATGCAACAAATTAATACCAGTCTATTTAAAGTTAGGAGGAAGAAACGAACTGTTAACCAGTTAGGAGAAGAGGGCTGGGGAATATACTGAATAGCATTCGTTCGGTGTGAAAATTCTGCCCTAAAATGAATAGCAAACGGTGCGTGGAGTTTGAGACCACTTTAACTGCCATGGCTCAATGCTATGGACTTCTGGGATATGTAGTTTGGTGAGATATTTAGCCTTCCTTGTCAGAGAGCTCCAGTGCCACAACAAACTATAGATCCCAGGATTACATAAGGGGCAGCATCATGACAGTTCAAGCTGTGCCAAACTGGATTATTTCTGCAATGCCGATGCAGTCTTGGTCTCCTTCCTTAGGTGCGTGGAGCACGAAAAACAATGTGGATGATTCCCACAAAAGAACAAAAACAGGTACGGAGGACATCTCCATCCCCTTTTCCCATGCTTTGCATACTCCTTGCTAAATACAAAATCCTGCAACCAGCTATTCTAAATTCTGCATCAAGCAAAGCTCCATTCTGAACCCATAAAAATTCTGCAGTATCTTCTGCATCAAGTTCTGGTTTCATAGGTACCAAAGCAAACTCCCGGACTCAGTCATCCCATTGCAAACGCCGGCCTTCAAAGACCTCTGGCATACAGACCGTGAACGTCAGGAATCCCTTTCACACACCATACACATAGCACTTTGATACCACTTTAAGTGCCATGGCAACATCCTTTGCAGTTCTGGGATTTGCAGAATTTAGGAAGGAGTATTGACAGTTTCCAGCCAGAGAGCACTAGTGCATCCCCAAAGTACAAACCACTGGATTCCACAGTAGGCAGCCATGGAAGTGAAAGTGGAACAACAGCAGTATAGTTGTGCCGTCAACCAGAATTTGGGTTTTTAAAGGCCTAGAAACAGCTCGGACGTTGCCCTTTTCCACCAGAGAAGCAACACCTCCGTCACCCGAAGTCTGAGATGGTGTCACTCTGGTTGGATTCCAAACTCAAAACACACTTTTCGTTTTGTAGGAACCTGTCTGAAGACTACACAAGCCTCCTTTAATATTTTGCGCTTGGCGTTCTGAAGCGAAACTGAACATCCACCTTAAGAAAGGAGGTTTTTATCCACTTGCCAGAAAGCGATATTTACAAAATGCACCTTTCCAAGAGACACAAAATTGCTTTTCAACAGGACTCTGGGTAAATAATCAGGGATGTATGAATTGACCCCTTAGAAGCCTCCGGAGCTGTTTCTCTTTGAACCCGGGCAGAGCGTGTAAAGCAAGGAAAAACACACACACATTCACATAAAAACACCCCAAGACTTCCAGCCTTTTTCAGCTCCGTCGTGTACCGGGTGATGGACGGCACAAAACAAGCCCCTTCTATGCCTCTGCCCCACACAAGTCCCAGCCTGTAAATTTCAGCGCGTGCCAGAAATGAAAGCGTTGACAACTTTGCAGCCCCCCTTTCCTTCCTCAAATGGACCCCCTTCAATTTCATCCATTCATAAAAAGCCTCACGAACAACCTGGAGTGGAGCAGCCAAAGCAGAGAATAGACACAAGGCAGGAAAATAGCTTACTATCAGGAAACTCTCGAGTCCCTTTGATTTCATAAACTATGTGCCTGGTAGAAAAACGTGGATCATTTTGTGCCTTATTTCTCACCCCAAATCCACAAACATGGAACGGAGAATGCAGCGTGTTCTGTATTTGATGCGGCAGATGCGAGCATCTCACCTGACGACATGCATTTTGAGCATGTTAAGTGTGGTGCAAATGCCATTTACAGGCACACAGGTGTGCACACATGCACACACAAGCACATATTTATCACCAAAATAAAGCTGCCTCCAAGTCCCATTATTGAAAGTTCCCCCGGGGGTTTCTCCACTTGATAGCAGCCGAAGGAGCTAAAAAGAACCACCGATTGCAACGCCGGGCATTTCGACCCCTAGCAAATGGGTCAAATGTCCAGTGAGATATGTCAACATTATGGGTCACATACTTGCCGCATTAGCCAGCGGGACACAAATGGCAACCGAAAATTAAATAAAGGCAGGAGTCGGTTACTCAGCTCTTACGAAACGGCAGCATTCTCATCTATTCTTGTTCAAGATGGCAAGATTGAATGGTTCTCATGGACAGAAGCCAGAGGCATCTGGACAAAGAGATGCTTTTTAAAACTACATAGACACACATAGCCATCAGCTATATTTCAGGGTATTGTCACATTGCAGATTTAAAGCAGTTTGATACCCCTTATTTAAAATTAAAATTTTATTCAATGTCCGTTGTGACCTGGTGGAGGGAAAGAGACAATGTAGTAGATTAACATGACATGAACCACACACAGAAGAAACTTCAACAAAAAGAACAATGAACAATGGTAGGAGACATAGTTACAGAAACCTGGGATTTGTAATTTGGTGGGGCAACAGAGCTTTTGAACAGACTGGGCTCCCCGAACTACAAATCCCAGGATTTTTTAGGATATGTCGTATCAGTTAAAGTGGTGCCAAACGGCTTTAATTCTGTAAATCTGGCCATTCGCTCCAAAGAAGGAACTGGCAAAACCACCTCTGAGTAAGAAAACTCTGCAAAATTCACGGGGTCACCAAAACTCAACAGTTTGCAACTTGAAAGCATATTATATTATATAATTATTGCAATTGGCAATAGCAAGGACTGTACATCAGGGCAGCCTCCCACATTAAAAAAGCAATACAATTAAAACCATGTAAAAATAGTGCATTAAAGTAGAATTCAATTACTACGATAATTAAAACAAGTTACATATTAAAATATCAAATACTTTTAAAAGATAAAAATGTGCACCACTATAAAAAGACAGGAGCCAGTTTGAGTGTCTTTGTACAATAAGGTAGACTTTGTACCATCAGGAACTGTGTGTGTATATATATATATATATATATACACACACACACACACATACACACACTTTAGCAGGGCTAGGATGTCCTTGACTTTTCAACCAAATCGGAAGGTAACACGATAACAAAAGAAATACCTGGGATATTTATCTACCGGAAACTAACAATGTTTGAACAAGCCAGGTGGCTAGTGCCTCCTCCCATGCGGCCAGAGAAACCAGGAGTCCTCTTTGTCAAGAGCTACGGTTTGCATTATGAAGAACCCAAGCCTCCTTTTATATGCATTTTCTGCTCATTATTCTGCCTAGACCAGGGAAGGGAGGCAGGTGGGCTCTAAATTCCCTTGGACTACAACCCCCATCGCCCCTCTTCGTCTGCTCTCTCGCCTGGAAGGTCACCAGCCCAGGACCACCTTGCATTGGACTGTTTTTAATGGTGCCGCTTTGAAAGGTCTAAATAGAGTTAAAGGTGACAGAGATTCTTGGTTTGACACTCAACCAGGTGATACTGACTCTAGAGGTTTTGACATGAATGATTCGGATTCTATCCAGGACTCAGTAAGGTTTTATTCGACAATGTGGCCTGCTCCAAAGAGTGCTCCTGTCGATGGAGATTTCATCCAGATGTTTTTGTCAGTCCCTTTGGGATCTCTCTCGTTGCCCCTCTCACCACTGGGGCTGCCGTTGTTTTCTTTTCCCAGAGATGCTGAATCTACACATTCATGAATCTTGGTATTTCATAATATTTTCCCCTCTTTTCAATTCTGCTTTCCTCGGGGCATTGCCACATTATAATTCAAGCTTCCTTATTCCCAACCACGGTTATGTCTGGCTTATCATGCTCTGTTTTCTCAATTAGAAGTAGACCAAGTCTACGAAAGCTTATGCTCAGTTCACCCCATGCGTCTGAGGAAGGAGACCAAGTCTACAAAAGCTTATGCTTAGTTTACTCCATGCATCTAAGGAAGGAGACCAAGTCTATGAAAGATTATGCTCTGTTTGCTCTACGCATCTGAGGAAGGAGACGAAGGCTACAAATGCTTATGCTCAGTTTACTCCATGCCTTTGAAGAAGGAGACCAAGTCAACGAAAGCTTGTGCTACAACTTCTTTTGTTCCCTTAGTCTCAAAGGTGCTGCAAGATCCCTTTGCATACTGACAGCGATCCAGACGGACGCAGCTATGGCTCTGTTTCCTACAGATGTGGGAACGCATCCAGCGCGAAGCTGCCACAAGCGACATACCACCCGGCAGATGGAAGCGGACACATGCCAGGCAGGCCGCAGCTCCAGCAAGCTGCCCTCCTTCCGACGGCAATGAAGTTATTCCGGGACTGCTCTCTCGCTCTCTCCCTCCGAATGACTTTGCAGCTGCAGAACATCTTTAACTAACTGCAAACAAAGCCTCCTTCGCCTGATCCGTGATTAGGAACAGACGGCTCCGCTGTAGCAGAAATCCTGCCTCTTGTAAAGCTGGATTTCTTCTTTGATCTCAGCCTCACTTCCCTGCTGCTGAGGAGCTTTTTCAAGGAAATCACACCAACTCCCAGCCACTCCAAGGAAGGAAGAATTGCAAAGGTTTAGCTCACGGCAGCCTCGCCACTTCTGGGAAGTATTTCCCTGGAATATGGATGTCCGTTCGGATGGGTCTACTCTAGAATTGTCAGGAAGTTCCTCCTAATGTTGAGGTGGAATCTCTTTTCTTGTAGTTTGCATCCATTGCTCCTGGTCCTATTCTCCAGAGCAGCAGAAAACAAGCTTGCTCTCTCCTCAAAGTGACATCCCTTCAAATATTTGAACAGGGCTATCATATCACCTCTTAACCTTCTCTTCTCCAGGTTAAACATCCCCAGCTCCCTAAGGCGTTCCTCATAGGGCTTCATGGTTTCCAGACCCTTCACCATTTTAGTTGTCCTTCTTTGGACATGCTCCAGTTTCTCAAATCCTTTTTGAATTGTCCAGAACTGGACATGGTATTCCAGGTGAGGTCTAACCAAAGCAGAATAGAGTGGCACTATGTAATTCACCACAATCTAGACACTGTATTTCTATTGATATATTTTAGAATTGCATCGAGAACCACTCGGGGAGCCCTTGGAGTGCTGCACACCAAGGAGGATGGCTCCACTTAGAGAAGCGGGATGGAAAACCAAAGATATGCACCCTCTCATTTTAGGGAGATGCTATCAATGCGCTCTTCATGGAAAAGGCTTTAAACCTACCTCTGTGTGCATGGCAAAGAGCCTTCATTCAATCCTTGGCGTCAGTTTAAAAGAGCCAAAGTAGCCAGGTTTGAGAAGGGGAAAGACATCGGAGGAGGTTTGGGAACCACTAAGTTTACCAATGGTCCTCCCCTGGGAGCAAACAATCTCCACCACCGTCCTTCCCAGGTTGAGTATCATGGCACCGCTTCAGAAACACCGAAGTTGTGGCTTCACCGGGGAGTACATGAAGCCCTGCATTTCCCAACACCTTCAGCCACTTTACTCTCCATCCGCACTGCAGAAAGAATCAGGTTTGACTTTATCTGCTTTAACTCAATCGCTATGGAATTCTGGGAACTGTATTTTGTTGTGGCACCAGAGCTCTCTAACAGAGAAGGCTAAATTACTCGGAAAACTACAGTTCCCAGAACTTCATAGCATGGAGCCGTGGCAGTTAAAGTGGTGTCAAACTGGATTATTTCGGTAGTGGGAATGCAGCCTTAGAAGACCATCGGTAGCAAGACCAGCTAGGGAAATGTCAAATTCATAGTGACGCTAATCTTTATCTGTTTTGAAACTAGTAAAACTAGAAGTATGTATGTTGTATTTGATTGTTAATTTCCTGCCGGGGATTGTCTTATCAATTATTATGCTATGTTAAGCTTTGATTATTTGCTATTGTTATGTATTGTTATTTATTTATTTATTTTTGTATAACTACTTTAACCGTTATTGTATTTTACTATTACGTAACGGTGGTTGGCTTTAAGGGGTCAGCGTAATGCATTGTTGTTTGTACTTTGCATTTTATTCTGTTCTAATCCAGCCTCAGTCCATAGGGAGAGATGGGAAATATAAATAAATCATAAGGAACAAATATCACCATTCAGCCCCAAGAATCTCTTTCCTTACGTGTTAAGCCCATTTCCAACATTATGATTGTTTTCCAATCATCAGGAACAAGGAAAACAATGCTTGACTGCCTCTGGTCCCCAAATCTGTTTCTTGTGGCAGTGAATGGCTAAACGGCAGGGAAAGGGTATGTATTTCCCATCCGGAAACCTTCCAGTGGCACAGTTAAAATCAGAAAATATTAGAACTGGAAAGTATTAGAACAGGGGGATTTGGGGTGTGATCGTCCGAAAATAACAACGTTCCCAAGCTCTACGTAGCAAGGAAAACGGAGTTTGAACCGCATGGGACAAAGTCACTGTGTAATAACCCGTTCTCAAACAAGTAAGTCAATCCAGACTCACTGGAATGAGGAAAGAGTTTTGTTCCAAGGAGATAGCGTTTTGTTCACACCAAGCCGCCAAAGGAACAATGCCGGGGAGAAGAGTTTGTGGCAGCCAATTTCTTCGCGGTTACATCAATCATAGTCGGGAGGGACGCAAAGGGATGCCACCAAAAACTGGCACAAGCCAGAGACTTTGCAACCGCACCGAGAGAAGTCGCAGCCACACCTGCATTCTTTGCGATGCTAGCAACAAATGATATACACGCATGTTATACTTGTATACACAGGCACACAGACACAGACACACACACACACCGGGAAAATAAATGTTAACTGGAAATCCCCTCCAGATCCTGGAATTTGTTTGGTAAGGCTCAAATTAGGAAAGATGGGTGCAACCTTAATCCTTTCTCGCGTAGATGTTTTAAAAGAGCAAGGCGTGTTTCTAGGAAGCAAAGATGACAACATCTCCATGCCAGACTATTCGCTGTCCTAAAGCGATTGAGAAAAATGGTGAGGGATAAATCAAACTGAGACACGGCATGGTGCTGTGGTTTGAGTACTGGACTGTAACGCTGGAGGCCGGGGTTCGAATCCTGCTCAGCCATGGAAATCTACTTGGTGACCTTGGGCAAGTCACACTCTCTCAGCCTCAGAGGAAGGCCAAGGCAAGCCACCTCTGAACAAAACTTGCCATGAAAGCCCCAGGATGGGTTTGCTCCAGGGTCGCCATAAGTCCAAAATGACTTGAAGGCACTTAAGAACAATAAATCAAATCGATAATGTCATCAAAAGCCACTATCATTGGGATGCAACAGCTTAAAGTTATTAAACCTAAATCTTCAAATCTGTTTGACAGCCTTTGCCTTCTGCCGTCCTTCTAAAAGTCCACTTTTCCCAACTGATCCAATTAGCTTAAAACACAGATGGGAATTGTGCAGCCTTCCAGATCTTGCTGGACTACAACTCCCAGCAGTCCTGGACAGGATAGCCGACGGTGAAGAATGCTGGGAGCTGCAATCCAACATTTGGAGGACTAAGTCATGGTTCCCATCCTTGCTCCGAAAGGGCCCACTGCAGCCGCCCGAAAGAGACGCAAAGCCCCAAAGCTTTAACATGAGCCGCGTTTCAAGTCCAGCGCTAAGCCCTCTAGTACTTTGCGGTGTGCAAAGCTCCCTTCCCTTGCCGTTAAATAAAATGCAACCCGTCTAAATTAAGGGAGATGTTTCTTTTTAAAGCAGGGGTGTTGTTTTTCCAAGATGGTTTTGGTCCTGGCATCTCAGCTGACGTACGGGGAAGTCCCGACCCCCGAGCAGTAAATGCTTTTTTCCGCTTTTATTAGCACAATTAAGTGCTATTTTGAGAAATCAAGCTGGGATCCTCGGGGACTTGGCACCAGACGCAAGATACAAATAAGAGTAAGGTTGCCATGTGTCTTGGAAGACGCAGAATGGCATCTAGGAGAACGGACGCTTCCCAAGAGTTTTGCAAATGAAAAGCAGTAGCATCCATCATCCATCCTTGGTGGGCATTTTCTCTACTATCTTTTTAAAAAAGGACTCTGCTTTAAATAGTTTTGACTGTGGTTGGGAATCCTATGGCCGTGGGTAGGGATGGAAAGTATATCTATTATTTTGCTCAGTTTCCTCCCCATATTTTCATATTTTCCCCCCAAAGGGCTGCAGAGAAATTATTCCGTGTTGAAAAAGATTTGGCTGTTTTGCATAGGAAACCCGTTTTCTGAACAGAAAACCAGCTTGCTGTGCAAAAAGACAGGTTTTGGCCGGAGGGAAGAAAAATGACATTTTTCTACATAGAACAATTCCTTTGCAACATTGCAGGACGTTCAAATACGGGGAAAATATTATGGGGGATGTTCATTTGCCCCTAATTCTTTGCCCTCGAATGCAAGGACAACTGCAAGAGTTCACAAGGTCAGGGGGAAGAGTCTCAGGGCAAGAGCACTGCCTTGCAATGTGGGGTTGTATTTTCCAAATTTGTGAGATCTAGCGTTTTTGATTCGAATGGCATTGCCTGTGCAACTGTATTGGCTGGTGAACATTTCGCACTTAGCGATATCATCAGGGGTTGTCCCTCGGTCTCACGGTTTGGCCCTGAAATCTCGCATCCTGGTTTGGTCCCGATTTTAGGCAAACCCAGCCACCGACCAAATGCAAAAGACAAGATCGATGACCATCAAGAGGTCAGTACTTTGCATTTTATGACATCGTAACTCACCACTGAAGGCCGACGTTGTGTTTTCCAAGGCATGGCACACCGATAGTAAGACACCTAGAAGGAAGAAGGACATCCAGGTCAGAACATTTGCAAACTTTTCGTTCTAAACATGCTCTTTTTTTAAAAAGTAAAGATGGCAATAATCTGGCAAGCAAACAAGGAGTCTTAAAGGTTGCATAAAATATGAAAGTAGAAATACTATCAAATGAGGGAAATGAGAGGGACGATTTTAAGATGGCAATAAGGATGCATAAAAAATTTGGTGCAGAGAATGGCTTTTATTTTTTTTGCAAGAACTTTGGAAGGTAATATATTTATATTTTGTACAGATAAGCAATGTGGTGTAATAGATGTTATCGTTTTTACTGTTTCATATCAAATTATTAAACAAAATAAACAAACATGCTCTTTGAACACGCTGGCCACAACGTGACATTGCCCAGTGTAGCAAAACTCCAGAAGCAAGACTCTGCAATGGCTCCCTACTCAGCTGTGAAAAGTCCCAGTTTTGCTCTCCTTCTCCCATTTCCCCCCTCTTTGTCCACAGTTTACTTCAGTTGCTACGAACTGAGTTCAAACTGCAAAAGTTTGCACCATTTCAGCTAACTCAGCAAAGGAGAGAGTGGAGTCCTGCCCTTCCCAGTTTGCTCAGGCAAAAGCAAACTGCTGCAGCCTCTTCATAATAATGAGATTTATTTCTATTCCACCTTTTCCGGGTGGGGAAAATCAAAGCGGATTACAACAGAAGGACATCCAGGTCAGCTTGTGGGTTCTTCCCCGTTCGGACCTTTTGCCATCTTGACCACGCTCTGGTGCTGCTTGGCCACCCGTGTCCCACTTTGCATCTGTGAAATGTTGGAGGCTATGGAGGACCATTGTGATGAAACAGCGAGCCCTGAGGAGGATTTGGTCATTGCGGAAGGGGGATAATGTCCTGCGCTTTGGGTAGCATGATCAATAACGTTGCATGCTCTGATAAGCAAGGGCCAGAGCAGAGGCCCACATCTCTTGCCTTCTGCAGCAGAGTGTTTTAAAGGCACCCAGATTTTGGAGACAGGAGTAACATCATTGCTGGGATAATGTAAAATGGCACTGGGAAGACACTGGCCCTGAGCCCAGCCTTGTACAAGGCTGAGCCCAGCTGAAATCCATAAATATGCCAACAGCATCTCCCAGGCGTGATGGGAAAGCTTTCGGCCTCCTTTCACTGACCTCATCCTTGGGAGGAAGGGTGCCCACCATGAACCAGGCGGTCTGGCAGGATGGAAAGCAGAGCTCCCCGCCGTCGTTCCCAAAGAGGCACCTCGCCAGATCGCCCCAAGTTTAGCACCCACGGGAGACCAACACAAAACTTTGTCACTACAATGGAGAACTTGAAGCGTTCCAGCCCGTTCACTTCACAGCAATGACATTTCGAGAGGAGAGGCCTGAAAGCCAAGAAATGCCAGGTTTGCACTTTTGGAGAGAGTCACAAAACACTGGAACACAAAACACCGTTTCCCCATTGAAAGGAGAAAAGCTCTGGTTCTTAACTGCTAAGTGAGGTTAAGAGTCAGAGCTTACCGGGATGCTAAAATATCACCCATGGCAAGCTTTCAGGCCCTTCTGACCTGCTCATACCCCAAACAGTCTGATGGTGACTATGCCTCCGATTTCACCAGAGATGACTTCTAGAAACCTTCTTACCAGCCTGCAGTCACTCCGTCAAGGTAGCAGGGCTAGCCTTACAGAACGGAGCAATGCCGGGGAAATCTGCCCTTCGAATTATAGGATCATAGAGTTGGAAGAGACCCCAAGGACCATCCATTCCAACCCCATTCTGCCATGCAGGAATACACGTTGAAAGGGGGCATCTGAAGTCCACCAAAGAAACCTTTTGTGAGATCTGGCATTGCTGCCACTGAACAGATGGAGGCCAATAGCAATTCTGGGTCAACTCAGACCATCCTTCCCACCCTTTTCTATCATTAGAGAAGGCTACAATGGTACCCTTAGGATGCTAGCTTTTCATCCTGCGAACAGTATTCAACTGTTTAGTAGAAGAACTGAAAGCGTATAGAAAAAGATGAGCAGTGTCAATATGACTGTCTCCAGGAGTCTTGCTGCTTTGTCTTGTACACAAAACTGCAGATGGGATAATATCCCCCCTTTGATTTCAATTCAAACCCCATAAATGAGAATCACAGCAAACAGCTTAAATAGCTGGAGCAATGGGGAAGAAATGGGAAAAGACCAACAGTCCAAAGTGGTCACTGACAGAATGCTTTAAGGACCATAACCTTATGCAGACATGCCCTTGGGTCCACCAAACTCAAAAAGGGTCTTCGGAGAAAATAGAGCAAACTGCAAACAACGCACACTGAAAGGAATAACTTAAGGCTTTCCTGTCCATGGAACGGAGAACATGTTTGCAGACCAGGCGATGCAGGGAAGCGCCCCCCATCCCGACGCGCCACACACGCAAACAGAAGATAATCCAAAACAGAAGACGGAAAACACAACCACAACAGAGGCAGAGCTGTATGGAAGGAGGCCTGGCCTGGGTGCAAAAGAGGAGGAGAGCATCACACACCCAGCTTCCTGAAAGCTTGATTCTCAGGAAGTTTACACCAGCTGTTCCCAGATGGAAAGGCAATGGAAGAAGAGGGGGGGAAAGACGGGATCCCACCAACGTCTCTGCCCCATGAAGCAGAAAACCTCTGAGCCACAGGAGGTGGGGGAATCCCCGCTTTTAACTGCAGGAAAGGGGTCTTTGAATGAACCGGATGGGAGCCGTGAATCCACAAAGCAAGACTGAGACGGATGCCAGTGCAGGTAGAAAAGAAAGCTGCTTGCCAGATTTAGACGAGGTGGGAAATATACAGGCTGTGGGCTGGGTGTCACCCTTTGTGGGGACCATTGTGGCCCATGGGACCTTCACCGACCCCTCAAGGGCTGTGGTTCTTCCCAAAATATGTGGCTGAAAGTCTTATTTTTCATGCAAAACCCCCATGTTCAAATGGCCCAAGCTTCCTTTGCAGGGCCGCTACATGCTGTTTTTGGGATATTTCCCACCCCAAACCAACCCAAAATGTGGCCAGAAGTGCCAGGGGGTCCTTTGGATCTCCAGAATGAGGTCCATGGGGGTGATGCTGCGACAATGGGTGACACCAACCCAAGTGACACCACTGTTTCAAAGCAGGGATGAAGGAACAGGGGCCCTTTTGATAGTGTTCATCCCCAAATCAAGCCAACATGGTCTCAAGCCAACAAAATCTGAAAAGTCCCAGGTGCACCACTATAAGCGTATTCTGTGCCGCTACCATTAAAACTGTCCAACCACTTTGAGCACAGAAAGCGAAGGCAAATGCCAAGTGTGATGCCTTTTTGCACGTAAACCAACGCAAAGGGACCCTGCACAACATCAGTGTCAGAGCAAGGTCAGGGACAGCTGGATTGCAAGGGAAGTTACTTTTCTGTTGCCAATGACGTTAACCGGTCTTTTATTTCCCTTTGTCCCTTGTCCTCACGTGGCCAAGAAAGGGAGCGGCTTCTGCCTGCATTGAAGTCCCAAAATGCTACCTGAACTAACAACAGAGTAACACCTGAGACAAAACGTAGGTCTCTCATATCCCCCCATTTTCATCTCATGTACGATTTTAAAATCTCTTTGCCCCATGAAGAAGCCAGTGGCGCTTTGAAACCTTGCATGATGCATGTTGCGCTTTGGAACAGGCCCAATAACAGTATCACGGCTTTGCGGATTGTCAGATGATGTTTGCCGGAAAGGAAGGAAGGAGACACCGCATTTCCAAAATTCCTGAGAATCGGGTGCGGCCCCCAAAACCGTGCCCTGAGAGCAACCGTCTGGAGTTGAGCTCATTCGCCACCTCCCAAGAGTTTCTTAAGCAAAGGACCACGTAATTTGTTCCTCTTTTTCCTGAAAGAACTGGGACAGGCTTGCAGCCTTTTTTTTTTTTTCTGCTTGGATGACAGGTTATGACCAGTTCGGGTCCCAGGTAGCAATGCACAGAGGCAAGCCAAAGGTAAAATAAAATAAAATATCAGGCCTAGATTAACCAGATCTTCTGGAACTCATTGCAAAAAGAACTGATGGCTTCCTTGTCAGTAGAGCTGTAAATCCCTCGGCCACTTCTGATTTTCAAGCAGCTATCCAAAAAGCCAGCATGGTGCAGTGGTCTGAGTGCTGGACTATGTCTTTGGAGACCAGGGTTCAATTCCTTTCTTGGCCACGAAACCCCCTGGGTGACCTTGAGCAAGTCACACTCTCTCAGCCTCGGAAGATTGCAAAGGCAAATCTCCTTCTCTGAACATATCTTGCCAAGAAAACCCCATGACAAGGTTGGCAACCTGAAGGCACACAACAGACATCCATTTTGGAGAGAGATAGGAATCAGCACCTTAGACAGCAACTAAGCAAGTTGGGATTCAAGCTTAACTTCACTTTTTATTAACTAATAAAAAGAACCAGGGCGAGTCCAGAAACTTGTCTTCTCTCTTCCAAAGAAGTTCCTTTTCTTATCATATGATCCCTCGACTTGAGGTCCTGTCCTTTGGAGAGCAAGAGAAAAACAAACCGGTTCCATCTCATCTCGGTGTGACTTCAGATACTTGGATGAATAATACAGATTATGAAACATTTCCTCAAAAGGTTCTGGAGACACAGTTACATCACAGGGTTCTCCCAGAGCAATGAAAACTAATCCACCCGTCTGAACTTCAGCAGCACCAAAAACAACGGCAGCAAATATCACTTCCCAAACTTTTATTGCATTGGTTCTAACAAAGAAAGAACACTCCGGGGTTGCATGCTATTAACCTGCAGCTACCAAGAGAAGATCAGACAGGCGACTCAGATGGGGCCTGATTTCCAGTTCCAAATAAATTGGTATGTGATCCAATTGATGGATCGATTCGGCAGTGGAGCGTGGTTCACACTACATTTTCCCCGATCGCTGCAAAATAAAATAAAATAACCCTCTTGTGGTTCGCATTGACGAATGAATCGATTCAAAATGGACCTGCTCCAGCTGGCTGAAGGGCAAATTTAAATTGATTCCGATCTGCATCTGGTTCACACTTGTATGGAATTGATTTATCCAAAAAGATGCGGGGGGAAAAAAATCAGTGTCAAAAAGACGTGGGTTAAATGGGTCTAGTGCATGGCCCCCTCTCTGAATCGCTTCAGCAATTCGGTTCAAGTGCGAACCATGGTCATTTAAACCAGTTCAAACCGATTTGCGATCCAGTTTGAAAGGTGGTGGGAATGAGGCCTGAGAGTCAAAGCTGGTCCATCTCTGTGTTTAGCCGGTTTTCCCTCCCGCAACGGGATTTGCTTAGAGATACACACTTCAGCACTCGGACATGCAAGTCAACTCCATCCAATGACCAAACACACAACAAGTGCATGATGATGACAGACGCCTTTCTCACTTGATGGAGCACTTTTTCCAAAAACATGCTACCTACAGAGAGTACCCTGGCCTCAACTCACGCTCTCTCAAAAACACAAATAATAATTAAGAATTACAACTCTGGAGATCAGAGTTCAAATCCCTGCTTGGCCACGAAACCCACTGGTGACCTTGGGCAAGTCACACTCTCTCAGCTTCAGAGGAAAGCAATGGCGAACCTCCTCTGAACAAATCTTGTCAAGAAAACCCCAAGATAGGTTCACATTAGAGTCTCGGTAAGTTGGAAATGACTTGAAGGCACATAACACACGCACACAATATTAAAACGTAACAGTTAAAAACACAGTCTTATTAAAACCAACTTTTTGGAGTTCCGCAGTCTTCAATTATTCCGAGGACCAAGATGCACATTGCTACCCAGCCATAGTGCAACTGAGGAAAAGGTCAGGCTTTCTTCACAGAAGCCAAAGAGTTCAGCCTAAAATATTCTAGGCTTGACTCAGACGGTGAGCTAAAAGTCAGAGGAATGAGGAAGAGCACTTGCAAAACCGCTTTATTTTATGTTGTTTCCTAGAAGTATGAGCCTCGTGTGGAAGTACCATCGTTTCCGAGAACAGCCTGACGGTTGGGAGACGTGGCCTTGTTTCTTTGCAAAGCACCCCCCAAAAAAGCGACCTACACTGTACCCTAATAATAGGAGAAAATATGAGTCAAGGGGGCTTTCCTTTCCTCAGTTAGGGGTCATTCGCATGTTGTTTTTGGCCCAACTATGTGAATAATCTCACTCACACATTATGGGTTTGTTGTTTATGGAACTGCATCTCTGCGCAATTCTGCGCGTTCGGTTGCTCACATGTGCCAGGACTGTGGATAAAGATGGAGTTGACGACGCAAATACTGTCTAAAGTCCTATACGAGGAAGAATTGTAACTTGTGAAACGGGGGGAGGAAAGGGAAGGAGGTCTGAAGTCATGTCCAATTCCCTACATTTTCCTCTCGCTCATTTTGCAGCTCCCAGGAGATCTGCCCAGAGCGGCTCCACCCTTCGGTGCTGGGTTTCTCTTGGCATGGATTTCTCTTGCACCACCGAAACTCGCTTGGTTGGTTCGCTGGATAAAGAGAGTCTTTGGTGGTGCGGCTGAGAACAGGGAAGGCGATGCGTGTGAGCAAATGGAGGTGTGCAAGGGGATTTAGGGGGTGAAAATAACCCAGGTAGAATCTGGGTTGGGTCTTTGTTGTTCGCAGGGATTTCAAATGCATCCGATTTAAGTTTCGGAGGCTGCCAAAAAACCCACTTAGCCTCTTTCAGATGGAAAAGGATGTTCCAGGGATTCCCAATGGACACAAAAAAACATTCCTGGGGATGTTTATTCCTCCCAAATATCCGTCCTGAACCCCACTGGGGTTTTTTAAGTTAACTTGTATGAAAACCAGTTGAGGCAGCCCCACAATCTTTGCTCTGAGCAACTTGCACTGTTACTCACAAAGCGTTGCAATCCAGGCCTTTAATAACCCGCTAGAGATCCATAAACAGATTTGCTGGAGTGTTACTGCTTTAATATACTCATTACGACCGAGTTTGGAAAGTGACTTAATGGCCTTTCCAAATTACTGTATAATTTTATTTTATGCATTTATTTATTTTGTTATTGGAAAAGAATTGTTCATTGCTGGTGCGGCACCATGGTTTGAGCCTCGGACTATGACTCTGAGGACCAGCATTCGAATCCTGGCTTGGCCACGGAAACCCATTAGGTGACCCTGGCTAAGTCACACTCTCTCGTCCTCAAGGGATGGCCATGGAAAACCCTCTCTGAAAAAACTTGGCATGAAAACATTTGCTTTAGGGGAACCGCAAGTCGGAAATGACTTGAAGGCACACAACAATAATTGCCTCTCAACTCTTAAGGTAATGTACAGGGAATTTTTAAAAATTAAAATATTGAATTGTTGTCGTTTCTGTCATTATGTCGACTCTCTTCTAGCTCTTTTCTTTGTAAGACCAGAGGCAGTTTGCCATTGCTCCATCACCTAAGGCTGAGAGAGTGTATTATTTTCTTTTCTTTTATTTCTATCCCTTCTTTCTCCCCAAAGGGACCCAAGGCAGCTCACAATAACAAGTGTAACATGCCCGAGGGCACCCACTGCGTTTCCATGAATGAGCAAGGATTTGAACCCAGGTCTCCCCAGAATCCTAGCCCAACACTCAAACTACTGCACTACAATGGCTCCCAGACACTAAATTCATGACTAAAAACTATTCAAAACAACTAAAACTACCCCTTAAACTGAGCTCTATGAGGTCCTCCGAGGGCCCTTTGTATCTGAAGATTTTACGAAAACGGTAAACTTTGTACAAAGTTTACCGTTTTCTTCAAATCTTCAGATACAAAGTTTCTACAAAGTTTACAGTTTTCGTACAGAACTACCAAAAAAACCACACCCTCCTTTGTATCTAAATGTAGAGAGAACCTGCAGCACCTTCAAGACTAAGTAAAGAAAGAAGTTGGCAGCATGAGCTTTCGTAGACTAATCCACTTCTCGAGATGCATTTGTATCTGAAGATGGGGTTGAAGAAAACTGTAAGCAATCGAGAAAAGCAAAACCGTGTTTCCCAAACTTTGGAGGTTTCCGGTAAACAGCGATCTTTCTGCCAGCTTCTCCTTCGAAGGTTCAAAAAGCACTGCAGAATTGCAAAAGGTCTAGGAAACTGCTATGTTTTGGTTCCTGTTAGGACGGTCGTTTCAAGATTTTCTACCTTTTGCCAGGAAAAAGGAGCCCAGGTATGATTTGCGGATGGCCTTGGGCCTTGACCCCTTTGTCCTGGGAAATTTCCAGAGTCCTCCGAAGCCACAGGTGCCGTTCTTTGGATGATCAAGTTCACCGTGACCTCTCCACCTGCGCCTTGGCCAGGTTTCCCTCCGACAGGTGTGTCCTACCTTTGATCCGCGGAGTACAATGGCATTGAGAAAGACTCAATGGGGCAGGACAGCCAGCCTAATCTAAGGATCAATATATATATTTGTTTGCTGGGGTTGGCTCATTCCCCGCTTTGCCCTCGGGCCACAGTTGCTTGCAGAAAGGAAAGACTCTTCCACTTTCCTTCTTTTTGTGTGTTTCTCTTGTTTTTATAGAATCAGCCAGAACAAGAATATCCAGAAACAGGAGCCTTTGCAACACTGATCCGCTAAACTTTAACTATACACAATGGATGGTTTTTTTTCCTCTGCAAGAGTGGGGAAATTCACCTCTGAAATAACTATTCCTGTTCCAACTATATTCTTCTCGTTCTTGTTGTTGTTGTGTACCTTCAAGTCGTTTCCCATCTATGGGTTTTCTTGGCACGTTTCTTCAGAGCTGGGTTGCCATTGCCATTCTCTGAGGCTGAGAGTGTGTGACTTGCCCAACGTATCTTGGGGATGGGACCTTATGCACCTTATGCACATAGCCTAAAAGATAAAGAATATCCATTGGTTTCTTGGGGGCAGATATAGCCTCAGGGCTTTTCAAGGGGGAAATGCCTCCTAGACCGACCAAAATTTCTCAGTTGTTGTTGTGCGCCTAAAAATGACCGTGTGAACAAACAGGAAAACGGACTCAAAAAGAGCTGTGTTAATAAGCAGCCTCAGGGTGCATCCATTTTAGGTTGTTACCCCGGGATTAATTCCAGTGATAGAAAAACAGGCGGTTGATAGTCACATCCTCAAACAATTGCAGCCAGGCCAGGAAATGTCTCACATCTCTCAGAAAAACACATCCTTTATCCCATGCTCATCTTCCAGGGAGGACCTGAAAACCCTAAAGGCACCAGATCCTGCCTGATCTTGGAAGCGAAGCAGGGTCTGCCCTGGTTAGGACTTGGACGGGGGACTATCGGATGCTTTATGGCTGTATTTCAGAGGAACGGACACGGTGGGCTTAAGTTTTGGATTGCGACTCGAGGCCAGGGTTCGAGTCGAGCATAAAAGCCCATTAGGCGAGTCACACTCTTTCAGCCTCAGTGGATGGCAATGGCAAACCCCCTCTGAAGAAACTGGCCAAGAAAACCCCGTGATATTTGGGAACGGTTTCCTTTGCCAACTACACCTTTTCCATTTGCAATTGTGCGTTCATACGTCTAAGCCAACCCCTGATGCTGCAGTTGAGTACGTGCAAAATCGACGATAAACGGACGCCAAAATTAGGTTGCACCAACCAGAACAAGGATGGGAAACGTGCTCCAGATGTAGTTGGACTCCAACACCCATCAGCCTTCATCTGACCAGCCGACGGTGAAGAATGCTGCAATTTGAAGTCTAACAATTATCTAGAGCGTTGCAGGGGTTCCTAGCACTGACCTAGAACCTTGACTCTGGGTTCTGTAATCTATTCTAGGCCAACGGTGGGTCCGGTTTTATTGGAACTGCAGGTCCCAGCACAGCGCAGCGTTGCCTGGGGCTAATGGGAGCTGCAGTTCATTTGGTCAGTTGCACCCTGCCACCCTGAAGCTTGTAAAATCTAAAATAAATTGCAGCTTGACCTTAAAATGGTTGTTGTTATTATTATTATTATTATTATTATTATTATTATTATTATTATTTCTGAAGTTCACATGCCTTCCGTGTTGCCTTCAAGTCGCCTCTCAATCTGTGGTGACCCATAAGGTTTTCTTAGGCAAGGAGGACTCAGAGGCGGCTCTGCCAGCTCCCTCTTCTGAATTAGACCCTGCAGCATCTAGGATCCGTTGGCGGTCTCCCATCCAAATACCAACCAGGACTGACCCCGCTTAGCATCCGAGATCAGATGGGATCTGGAGCTTTTATGGGATTTGGGGAGGGGAGGGAGTTGCTTTATGGCCTCTCCATGAATTTCAGAGAGTTTCCTTAGAGAAGCAACCCTCAGAGGTGGTTCTGCCAGTTCCTTCCTCCGAAATGCAGCCTCCGGCCATTTCTTGGAGGTCTCCCTCCCAAGTCCTAACCAGGGATGACGCTGCTTAGCTTCCAAGATCAGACAGGATCTGGTGCCTTGGGGGTACTGAGGCCATTTTACAATGAAGTTATTCCCATTTAATTCAAGGGCACTTAGAAAAACAGGAAGCCTTTACAGCCCTGCGGCACTACTGCGCATTACGCAGCTTCAAAGAAGCACCTTGGGGCTGGGATTTGTCGTTTTATGTGTGTTGTTCTAGTGCGCAACGCAACAGGAAAACATGGGGCCTGTTTTATAATCCCTTTGAAACCTCTTCTGTGTCACCTTCTAAAGAATTCGTCCCTTCCCTCCCTTCCAGGAAAGATCACCTTGGCTCCCTGGCCCCCGTTTCGAAACCTACCACCGATGGGAGCAGAAGGTAAGACTTCTTTCCTGGAAATCTCCAGTTTCTGCAACCGACCCACAACCGCACGACACAACAGGGCCATGAGATCACTTGAACTGCTGTAGCTGCACACATCTTGACTGATATAGTGGTTTAAGCATTTGATGACGACTCCGGAGACCTGGATTCGAATCCTGGCTCGGCCATGGAAACCCACTGGGTGACTTTGGGCAAGTGGCACTCTCAGCCTCGGAAAATGGCAAGAAGAAACTTGCCAAGAAAACCCTGTGATTGTTTTGCCTTTGTTGTTGGTGGTGCGTGCCTCCAAGTCATTTCCAACTCATAGCAATCCTATCCTGGGGTTTTCTTGGCAAGACGTCTTCAGAGGAGGTTTGCTGTTTCCTTTCCAAGGCTGAGAGAGTGTGACTTGCCCAAGGTCACCCAGAGGGGTTTCCGTGGCCGAACCAGGATTCGAATCCAGGTCTGCAGAGTCGGAGTCCAACACTCAAACCACTGTGCTATGCTGGCTCCAGGTTCACTTTAGGGCCAAAACGCACTGCAGAAATAATCCAGGTTGACACCACTTTAGTTCCCCCGGCTAGTGAATTCTGGAAGCTGTAGTTTCTCTGCCAGAGAGCTCTGGTGCCACAATAAACTACAGTTCCCAGGATTCTCTAGCACGGAGCCAGGGCAGTTAAAGTAGTCTCAAACTGGATCGTTTCTGCAGAGTGTTTTGAATCTAAGTCTTCTTTATTAGCAAGCTCTGGAGCCACAACAAACTGCAGTCCCCAGAATTTCACAGCATTGATGGCAGATCATTAAAACGGTGTCAAACCGCATTAACCCTGCAGTGTGGATGCGTTTTGGGCCTTGAGTCGCCGTAAGTTGGAAACGACTTGAAGGCACGCTACGACCAGAGTGTCTCGTGAAACTGCCGATCCCAGAATTCCCCGGGACGGAACGAGGGCCAGTGGGATCAAAGTGCAACCAAAGTGCAACCTTGCAAAAGGTAAAAGGCTCTCACCTGCAGCTCTGTTAGCCAACCTGAGCCAGAGGAGGCTGTTTATTCAATTCAGTTTACAAGTTCTCGTCCTATAATTCTGCGCCGACGTTTGCACCCGTCGGACTCGTTCGGCCAACCCTTGGTCTCAGGGCAACCTCACACGCCTGCCTTTTTTGCCTTTTAAGTGCTGAAAGAAGCCCCACATTATCTCCTTAATTCCCCAAAGCAGCACCTCTGCAATGACCCAGCTGTTTTCCCATGGAAATAAATAAGAGAGGTGAGTAATTTTCCAAAGACAAAAACAGCCCCGGTCCGTACCGTGCAGCAGCACAAGCCATTAAAGGGAGGACAGTCAGGACCTGCAAAGCCACTCCTGGTTTAAAAATATGTTTACATGGAAAAGGCAATATATATATATACAGTATACAGTATGTGTGTGTGTGTATTTATATGAATGATCCCAGGGTCAAAATACATTCCAGCATTTTATGGTCCTGTCACCATAGGAAAACCTCATGAAAAACAGAAGGAATGGCAGAGAGGAGAGAGAAGGAAAGGTTGAGAAAAGCAAGGCAGACCTGGAAGGAGAGCCTGGAAATGCAAACAGGAGGCTGGAGGATCCCTTTTTGGGGAGCGCTTTAGAAGTCTATTTCTTCATGGCAATGGGTTGGACTAGATTACCTTCGGGATCCCTTCCAGGGCCATGACTCTATTGTGATTCTAAGATCATAATATTGAATCTGGCGCAGTCCTGCCTTGAAAGAGGTGGGATTGTTTGCACGGCTTGTTGTCGCTGCGTGCCTTCAAGTCGTTGCAGACTTTCGGCAACCCTGGCCGGTTTCCTTGGCCAGATTTGTTCAGAGGAGGTTCGCCATTGCCTTGCCCTGAGGCTGAGAGAGTGTGTAAACCCATAAATTGGAAAGGACTTTGCACACAACGGCAAAGAAAAACGGATCCCTCCGAAAAGTAGTGGTCATGTCGCTTCATGGACGTCCGCACGCGGTTTTGCCCTAGATCCGATAGTGGTCCGGCGTAAAACAATGTGCGGAGTCAGCCGTGGAGCAGCATTAGCTTTGTGCTGGGATGCAACTGAGCCAAAGCGAAGCCAAAGTTGCAGCGCATCGATTAGGCTGCTAGCTGACCATGGCTGCAGATACAACATCCTGCACACTTTATTGGAACACAGTTTGAAGGAAGCTTCCTCTGCAAAAGGCCCTGGGTTCAATCCACAGGAATTGGG
Source organism: Urosaurus nigricauda (assembly GCA_034509955.1). Taxonomy (NCBI): domain Eukaryota; kingdom Metazoa; phylum Chordata; class Lepidosauria; order Squamata; family Phrynosomatidae; genus Urosaurus; species Urosaurus nigricauda. The sequence goes on along the minus strand of JAOEGL010000009.1, from coordinate 76,521 downwards.
TTTTTCAGCGCAATGGCACAAATAATCTCACTCATGCATTCCAGGTTTGTTATCCATACCATGGAACCACATTGATGCGCATATCTGCCAATTCAGTTGCTCACAGACGCAAGCATTTGAATAAATGGAGCCAACGATGCGAATGCATTTGGAACTCCTTTTTGGGGTTTCATTCACACTACGAAAATAATCGAGGCTGAATCCTTGTTGTTCACACGTGTCCTGAATGCATCTGATGCACTTTCGGGGGTGCTGGCAAACACACATACACATTTAACCCGGGATATTTGATACTGGTTTCCCCTGATTTCTCCTGAAAGATCCACATTGTTGGCAACGTGAATAAACTTCTGAATCGATTCGGATTTCTCTGCATCGTTCCTTCCAAGGGAGGCGGCTCCATTTGAACCCGAAACGATGGCGTGTGTGAATAAGGCCAGGGTCAAAATGACTCCAAAGAGATTTGCAAACCCAAAACAAAATGGGAACAACAAACCCGACAGGCATCAGTGCAGCGATATCAATTCTCCTGGATCAAACTTTCTTTTTTGCATCCCCACAAACTTAAATCCGGTGCGTTTGAGGTGCGCGTGAACGACGGAGATTTATCCCGGATTCATCCTGGATTATTTTCCCAGTGTGAATAACCCTCAGGTCAAAAGAGGAGAAGCCGCTTCTGGTCAGAGCGGACAATACTAGGCTGAGGAGTCCTCAGTTGGACACAAGAGGAGGAAAATGACTCTATGGCTGCTGCAGAAGGTGCCGAGTTCGAATCCTGGCACCACTGAGAAGGGATGCAGGAGGCTCCTGCCTGAACCTGGGAAAACCAGGGCTGCCAACCAGAGCCAGCAATACTAGATGGACCAAGGGTCCGACTCACTCTAAGGCCCAGCATCCTGGGCCTGACTCCCTTTCCTTCCCTCAGAGCGGAGGAAGCTAAAGAGGGATGTATCTCAGGCCCCAGGGATGGAAGAAAGAAGGGAGCAAGGAAGGAGGAGAGGAAGAATGCACTTTGACAGCCAGGGCTCCATGCTACGGAGATTTGTAGTTTGGGGAGGCACCAACCAGTGTGGCCTAGTGGTTTGAGCACTGGACTGTGACTCTGGAGATCTGGGTTCGAATCCCTGCTCTCGGCCACGGAGACCCACCGGGCGGCCTTGGGCAAAAGTCACACTCTCTCAGCCTCAAGGGAAGGCTCTGGAGAAATCTTTCCAAGAAAACTCTAGGATAGGGGTTGCCTTAAGGGGGGGCATAAGTTTGGGGGGGGGGACTTCTTGTTGGGGGCACACAAGGAGAAGTCTATGGAGAGTCTGCGTTGCAGGCTTTGGAGCATCGTTGGACTCTGGAGACCAGGGTTCGAATCTTGGCTGGGTGGTTATTGATTAAGTCACACTCTCTCAGCCCAAAAGAAGCCTTGCCCAAAAGGATAAACCCAGGCACAGGACCCACAAGTGCCAGAAGAAGAAGAAGAAGAGCTGCTTTCCGAGGAGGAGGAGGAGGAGGAGAGAGGAAGGCAGGGTCCAGCAGGGTCCAGCAGGGTCCAGGGCTGTGTCCTACTCACCCAGCAGGGCCAGGAGAAGGGTCCCTTCGGAGGAAGAAGACGAGGAGGACGAGGAGGACGAGGAACAGCTGCTCAGCATCTTCTTCAGCCCAGGAAGGATTGCAAAGGGAAGAAGGAAAGAAAGAGGGAAGGAAAGATTGCAAGGGAAGGAAGGAAGGAAGGAGGGAAAGAGGGGAAAATGGCAAGAGAAGGAAGGAAGGAAGGAAAACTTGCAAGGGAAGGAAGGAAGGAAGGCTTGCAAAGAAAAGAAGAAAAAGGAAGAGGGATGGAAGGAGACGAAGGAAAGCTTGCAAGGGAAGGAAGGGAAAGAAAGAGAGAAAGAAGGAAAGAAAGAAAGAAAGAAAGAAAGAAAGCTTGCAAGGAAAGGAAGGAAGGAGGGAGGGATAGAGAGAAAGGGAGAAAGAAGGAAACCTTGTAAGGGAAGGAAGGAAGGAGAGAAAGAAGGAAAGCTTGCAAGGGAAGGAGAGAAAGAGAGGGAAGGCAAGAAGGCAGACTTGCAAGAGAAGGAGGGAAGGCAGGAGGGTCGGATGGAGGGAAGGCAAGCTCGCAAGAGAAGGAGGGAAGGAGGGAAAACTTGGAAGGAAGAGAAGGAGAGGAGGCAGCCGGAGCAAGGTCCGACTCTGCCTCCAGCAGCAGCAGCGCAATTGTGACTCTCCTCCTCCTCCTCCTCCTCTTCCAGGTGAAGAAGAGAGAAAGATAGAAGAAGGAGGGAAGGAAGGAAGGAAGGAAGGAAGGAAGGAAGGAAGGAGGAGAAAGAACCAGGGACCGCCCCGAGACCCAGCAGCCCAAGAGCAGCGCTAGGCGGCGCCCTTCTACTCCCAGCAGTTACTAGGAACGACGTTCCTTGCAACGCGTTACAAGCAAGGCAGGGGCAACGAGGAGGAGGAGGTGGACCTTCCTAGCATCCTCTCTCCAGCTCTGCGAGCCTTTGCTCTTTAAAGTGATGGGCTGCATCCACACTGGAGAGGTGATAATCCGGTTTGGCACCGCTTTCACTCTTTGTCTGATCAATTGCTATGGAATTCTGGGAGCTGGAGTTTGTGGTGGGGCCCATTCCATAGCCTTGAGCCAGACAAAGAGTGAAAGCGGTGCCAAACCGGATTATCACCTCTCCAGTGTGGATGCTGCAGCCTGAAGATGCTGGAGAAAAGTCAGGAATCACCTCTTCCAGAACAAGAAATATATTATTATTAATATACTAATTGTATTATATTACATTAACATAAATAAATTTGTGTTAATGTAGATATAAATATTTATAAATATGTCAATATATAAATACTGAAAATATATATATTTACAGTCAGCCCTCCTTATCCATAGATTTTTCATCCATAGTTTCAAGCTCCCTTGGCTTGAAAATATTCAAATATATATATATATAGTCAGCCCTCCTTATCCATAGATTTTTGATCCACAGATTCAAGCATCCTTGGCTTGGAAATATTCATATATGGTCCTCCTTATCCACATATTTCTTTATCCACAAATTCAAGCATCCTTGAGAATATTCATATATATGACCCTCCTTATCCACAGATTTTTTTATCCACAGATTCAAGCATCCTTGGCCTGGAAATATTCATATAAATATATATATATAGTCAGCCCTTCTTATCCAGATATTTTTTATCTGCAGATTCAAGCATCCTTGCCTTGAGAATATATATATATATATATATTCATATATATTCTCATATATATATATAGTCACAGAGGTACCCCCTGTGGCCTTTTCCTCTCCAGAGCTGTTGAACCCTAATAAGTCTCTCTTTTTTGTGTGGGTTTCATTTTCTCTCCTCTTTCTTCATCACGTCCGATTTCCAAAGATCCTTCTCCTTCTTCTGTCTCTCTCCTTTCTTTTCTCTGGTGCCAAAACCGCACTTTCGGACCATTCGCTCTGAATCACGCAATGAAGCCACAGGGATGACTCAGAAAACAGGACGCGGGTTACTCACAGGAGAGCCCTCTATTATTTACATACACAAATATTGTGGTTGTGAGCATGCAGATGAGACACAACGGGATGCGGAGCTGGGCCGGGTTGCCAACTGACCGAGGAGGAAAAAACGCACACACTTGACATGCTCCTGCTCCTCTTAATGGTATGCCTCGCTTTGCAGAAACTGGGAGGTGAAGCTATTTATATTACATTATACGACATTATTTCATTTATACGCCAACTTTCTCCCAACCTCAAGTTATTCATAGCACAGTTGAAGCGCAAGTTTTGTGGGTTTTTAACTTTTGCAGGTTTGATGGTTCGCAGGTTTGCAAGTGGCCTTCTGCGGAAAATCTTTAAAAATGCAAAGTTTAGTAAAAGTCATAAATGCATGAAATAATACCGACTATCTCTGCTTCTCCTTCCACCACAGGAGCCTTGTCCGGCACTGGTCACTCCACCTTGACCGCTATTTCCCTCTCCGGCCGCATCAGGCCCAGCATGCTCCACGACAGCAGGTATGTAACATAACACAGAGATAGGATCATATCACTTCAATAGGTCTACTGGGGTGCAGTGGTTTGAGCGCTGGACTGTGCTTCTGGAGACCTGGGTTCGAATCCCGGCTCGGCCATGAAAACCCAGTGGGTGACCCTGGGCAAGTCGCTCTCTTTGGGTCTACTACGGCTGGCAATGGCAAACCCCCACTGATGGAACTTGCCAAGAAAACCCCATAATAGGGTTGCCTTATCTTGGATAAATTTGGATTATCTTGGATAATTTGCACATAAGTCGGAAATCACTTGAAGGTACACAACAACAACAACAAGAACTCTGGTGAAGTTACCTGTATGAGCTAAGATCCCCCGGATGGAGAATTGGTACCAAATATGATGGATAGGGCTGAATGTGATTTCCTAAGGGATCCATATTCCGATTTTGGAAAAACACATGGACAGTCTTTCATTATTTCTGTCCTATGCAATTACTCCATATGCTCATGTATAAGTCTAGACATTTTAGTCAAAAAATTGACCCCAAAAACATGGGTCGACTTATCCCACAGGTCAATGTAAGTTCTGTACCAAATTATGGTAGTTAGAACTATTTGAGTTCATCCTAAAGCCTGGATCAATGAGAGAATAGACGGGATCAATGCTTATATATATATAAGGCAAAAGCTTAGTCCATCCTGAGAGCACCAAAAATAAGCATTGATCCCGTCTATTCTCTCATTGATCCAGGCTTTAGGATGAGCTCAAATAATGACTGCCATAATTTTATAGGTTCTTTGGCATTATTCTCCTTTGCATCATCCTTGGTTACATGACCCTCGGCTTATCCATGGAGGATACCAAAATCCATAATCTTGGCCCCAAAACCTGCTCAGGACTTATACAATTTATAGTTGATCCTATACGGTACACTTTAATCCAGGGACGGGCATTGTGGCCGTCCGGTTTTAACTTTCAAGGATGAGCAAAACGTGGCCCTCCAGATATGGTTGGATTGCAACTCCCATCAGCAGAGTCAATGGTGGGGGATGCTAGGAATGACAGTCCAACCCTTATCTACAAGGCCCCGTTTCACCCCACCCTTCTCTAAGGCAACCTTGGCTAATCCTGGATAATTTGCACATCGGCCAACGTGCCACAATCCCACCCCTTTCCCACCATTTGGACCCGAGTCACTGGGGCTGGTTCCTGATCCCACACATCAGCGTCTGGTTTTTGGTGTCTGGTATTTGCAAAACCAACCTCCGCAGGTAAAACAGGTTGTACCTCACCTGGATGATCTGAGAAGAAGGAAGGGAAGGAAGGAGCCTTGGCCTTTGGAGAGCTTTGGCCGGGGACGGCATTGCTCTGCCTTGGTTTTTGTTGTGATGCAACACACAACACTGAGACAGGCAGATACCCGGCGTGAAGGTTTAAAGGTTGCATGACAAACCCCACAACTAGAACTGGGGGGAATGTACCTGGACTCCAAAGCCTTTTGCAATCTGGGAAATGTTACCCGCCGCAGAAAATGTTTGCATACAAGATAGACAGCGAAGGCAACATTGTCAAGCAAACAAACCGAGTGAGTAAAAGGGTGGCATGCAAGACGGGAAGAGAAACACACCTTGAATGGTATCTCAAGCAAATCTGTTTCCGTTTCTCCCAGCCCATAGCAAGACAATTAGGGGAGATTTCACAAAAACGTTCCCATCCAGAAACCGAACCCAAAAACTAAATATAAGAAATAGGGAAGAATAGAAGGAATGGAAAGACTTTGGGACGTTGGAAGCCGCTCTCCTTCTTGGCCATTTGGGGATCAGGGACAATAAAAGACAGGTAATAAAATGTCATCACCCCTATTAGCAACAGAAAAGTAACTTCCCTTGAGATCCAGGCGTGCCTATCCTGTGCAAAACTAACTGCTGCTTTCTCAGGGAAAGAACATTTTATTTGTATGTACAGCACTGTGTAAATTTACAGCACTATATAAATAAAGGTTAATAATAATGATAATATTTATTATATATTTATTTTTATCCCACCTTTCTCCCAAAGTGGGACCAAAGGTGGCAAACAACACATATAAACCGTTAAGACAACAATTACAATTATACAGTTAAAATCGTACCATTAAAATCGTACAATGAAAAACACTGAACCAGGGATGGCATTCAGGGGAGTCTTCGGGGTGCACTTACACTATAGAAATAATGCAGTTTTATACCACTTTAAATGCTATAGCTGCGTCCCTATGGAACCCGGGATCTGTAGTTCTGCAAGGTGTTGGCGCCTCACCAAACTACAAATCCCAGGATTGTGTAGGATGGAGTCAGGGCAGTCCAAGTGGTGCCGAACTGCATTATTTCTCCAGTGCAGATGCATCCTTGGCTTATCTGGCCGCCGTGTGAACCACCTTTCCAAGGAAAACAAACCAATGGAGCCCGCTCCCTTCTAAGGGTAAATGGAAGACAAGTAGTAATTTTTTGCCGAAATGAATCAATTCCCACCAGAGGGGAAAGGCAAGCATGGGAAGGCAGAGGAGGCGGCCCTGGCCCTGGGAAAGCCTCAGTTGCCGTCTCCTCCCGTGACTCAGGTTCCCAGGAATGGCAGGTATTTGGCCGGTGCGAGCGTACCTTCCTGCGTGGGAGGACAGGGAACCCTAGCAGTGCCTTTGGCACCCGGGGCCAAGTCCTCAGGGAGCCTGCGTGGCCTAGGGCTTTGAACCTTGGACTCCAGAGACCAGGATTCGAATCCCTGCTTGGCCATGGAGAGCCACCTGGGGCAAGTCACACTCTCTGCCACAAAGGCAAACCTCCTCTGGACCAATTCTGCCAAGAAAACACCATGATAGGGTTGCCTTAGAAGAACACCACCACCACCAACAACAACACAACAATTGCCAAATTCTCAGCACCTGAAACCTCCCAGCCTGGAAGGGAGAGCAAGTCACTTCCTAGGAAAGGCGCACACCTGCCTCGAATTAAGCAGCCTCAAACTCAGGAAAGTTCATGCTCTTGGAATAAAACCCCAAAAAAACCCAGCCACCAGGGCATTCTGGGATTTGTTGTCCTCCCCCCCACCCCCCACCCCCAAAATCCACAAGTTCAGACCATTCTGGGTCAAGTGTCTAGCTGCCAAATCTGGGTTGACTTCATCATCTCTCGGTTGATGGATTTTCACTCCAGGAGAGGAGAAGGCAGAGCTGATGCGGGAACCAGACGTGGTTGGACTGCAGCTCCCATCATCCTTCACCATTGTCTGTGTTGGCCAAGGCTGATGGGAGTTGCCATCCAACAACACCCGCAAAGCCTCACAACGGCAACACTTGCTTTAAATCAAAAAGGGCAAAGAGCAGTCCTTTGGAGGCATTGCATCTCCCATCAGTTCTAGCTAATAGTGAGGAATGTTGGGAGCTGCAGTAGAAGAGCATAAACATGTCAGAAACAGAACAAAACTCTTTTTTCCCTCTTAGAACATGTACCTTTAATTATAATGTAGAAAAGGGAATTTGGGCAGGTGCTAAAATACAGGATGGGTCCTCTGTACCTTTAATGGTAAGTAGTTCAGAAGAAGGACTTTAAGCAGATTTTACAATACAGGGCTCCTGTGCACCCATTGCATTTCCTTCACCACCGAATGTCCAGCGTCCAGCCAAGGGCTGCTCTTTGTCTCTATGGGCGAATCCAACATTTAATCATTTATTAGCTCAGCTGAAAGTAAACAGGACGAGGAACGTCCCTGCATTTGCAAATGAATGGCGAGCGACCCGTGAAGACCTCCGGGCAGAGGCAGCGTCCGAGACGGTGGGAGAGCTCCAGATTAATTGGGGAGGTTTTAAAAACCCGTGGCCCATTTTATGAAGATATTGCACAAAGCTCAGCCCTCCTCTGCTGGCGAAGAAGTCAAGCGGGATGGGAAGTAATAGGGAGAGACCCAGGAAAAAGGCAGCGTTTTTGTGTCAAAATTTCCAGAACAGAAATTTGAGTTCCTATGATTTGAACTTAACACCGTTCTTCTCCAAAATCAGAGTATGGTAACGCTCTTTGTCTCCTGTATCAACTGTAAAAATAAACATCATTTTTAAATTCTATATTATATTAGTTATCGAATCTACCCATCTACTCTCAGACAAATCATAATGAAATTATCCACTTTCCCACGTATACATGCATATATTATTTTTTTGGATAAAAAGCACATAGAACTTAGCAAAATCATCATTCGACAGTGTCAAAATAAAATGGAGTTAAAGGAATTAATCCGATATTGACCTAGACCGCTGCTACGGTGCAGAAATAATGCAGTTTGGCACCACTTTAACCACCATGATGCAATGCTACAGAATTCTGGAATTTGTAGTTTTGTGTATTATTTAGCCTTTCCTGTTAGGACCTTATCAGACGTTGGAAATTGGAAGCATAATCCAATGGCAATCCGAACGCAATCATGGGGTTTCACGTTATTATGAATTAAAGTATCTCACACAATTTCGGGCAAAAGGGAAGTCAATCCGAATGCAATCATGGGTTTTACCTTATTGAGAATTAAAGCATCTCACACAATTTCAGGCAAGGGGGGTCATTTTCGGGTAATGGGAAGTCATTCTGAACGCATTCCGAACGCAATGGGAATTCACGTGAATTCTCTAAACTAGCGAATCCACATGAATTCGAATTGGCTCCATTCGCAATAAACAGAAATTCCTCCCGTCTGATAAGGTCCTTAGAGAGCTCTGGTGCCCCACCAAACTACAAATCCCTAGATTCCATTGAATTGAGCTACAGGAGCCAAATGACTCCAGGCCCAAGAAAAAGTGGCCCTTGTCTTAATAAAAAAGAAATTGATAATTTTCTGTCTAGGAAAAGCAAGCCTTCTGAAAGGAGGCCTTTTTTCAGGGGGGTTTCCGAAGAGCCGGGAGCAGAACAAGACAAGCCTTTCAAAGGCTGCGCAAACGGCTCAGTGGGCCGCCGGCAAAGGAGACCGGAGGCCATGCGCAACTGCCAAAGCCAAACACATCCTCAAAGCGGCCGGAGTCCCAAGGGGCTGACCTCATGGAGTAGCGCACGCCGCTCATTTGGCTTCCCCTTGCAACTCAAGGAGAGGACGTGGCTTGGGGTTATTCGCACTGGGAAAGTAATCCAGGATGAATCCGGGTTAAATCTCCATCGTTCCCACCCGTCCCGAATGCACCCGATTAAGTTTGGGAGAGCTGCCGAAAAACCCACTTAATCTGGGATAATCAGTATCAGAATGTATGTTTTAGCAACATCTTTGTCGGGTGATTGTAAACTGCCTTGGATCTCATTTTTGAGAGAAGAGCAGGATGCAGATTCAATAAGCAAATGAATAATAAGGAGTGGACACTATCTCCGGGCGTTTTCCACCACTGCCTGTTTCTTCATTCTTTTGGCAAGATTAATCTCAAAAGCAATTGATAATCCCACACATGTGGATGTCCCCAAGAACATTCTGGCCAATGTCTGACAAATGAGGAATACAGACCAACACACACTTTCCAAGACAGTGCTTTTGCTTAGAGATTTCTCCCCAAGCCCCAGAGAAAAGGATTTGGGCCGAGACCCGGGGACCCAAATGATGGATGGTGCTGCTAACCCTCTCCTCCGGCTTTGTGTGCAAATGGCCAGCGGACTGAAAGATCCCCTTGTCCCCTTCCCTGCCAGGGATTCCACCCGAGCCTCACATACTTAGCTCTTTCAGCCGTTCCTCATCAAAAGGCCTCTTAATTTTCTTAAGACGCTCTGTGTTCAAGCAGAAAGGGACTCGCAATGGGCTCAGCGCCACCAGAACCATTTAGCACGGCTCCCGTCTAAGATCAGATTCGTGCAATTTGGCAAAGTCGGTCCTTAACCCACTTCAGACCTTCCCTGCACAAAGGCCTCCTTTTACCAAAGTTGTTTTTAATGGGCTTCTGTCTAGCAGTGGGGTCACTCACTACCATGAGACTTTAGGCTGGGGCACATTTATGCAAGAATCTCGTCTTGAAAATTTCTGGAGGAGCGTTGCGTTTGCATTCTTTGGCTTCCAAATAACACAGAGCTCTGCTGGAAAATGTCTCTGCATCTAGACTGTGTGACTATCCCACCTTTCCAGGCCTGCCTTTGTTTCTTCTGGATGCTGTTCCCAGGCATTTCCCACCACTGCCTGTTGCTTCCTTCTTTTGCCAAAATTAATCTCAAAAGTGATCTAATCCCACCATGAATGGCATACTGGTCTCACTTAGTCAAGGGTCCCATATTGAATGGCATACTGGTCTCACCCAGTCAGAGATCCAACATTGAATGGCATACTGGTCTCACCCAGTCAGGGATCCCACATTGAATGGCATACTGGTCTCACTCCATCAGGGACGGCCCCGTAACATGTTACTCAGCCGATCAGATTAGTGCATGTGAGAATATCTACAGATATTATTGAATTGCAAATCGCGGTTTGCAAAGAGTTGCAACCCAAGAACATCTGGAAGACTTCTCCTTCTGGGAAGGAGATACGGAGTTGCCCGCGGAGAGTGTTTACGCTCCCCATCGCAGGCAGATGGCCATTTCAGCTTTGTGTTAAAACATCCCACCGAAGGAGAGCCCACCACTGCTCTCCGAGATAATCCCTTCTGCTCTGACTCATTTGACAAATGAGTTCAACCTAAACCCTTTTCTGCAGAACTCAAGAGCTTGGTTTTTATCTGGGAAAATATATTGGGGCGGATGGTATTTGGGCATCGCTTTCTCCATCCTTCTTGCCTCCTCCATCATTAGCTCTGGCAGATGTGAGAAATCTTTAATTTTCTGGGATGCAAGATCCTCCCTCGCCTTTTCACGGTCCACCGCCCCATCGGACCTCTCCCCTGGACGTGAATCATCATTGCAGCTGGTCTTGCTCAGCCAGATGCTCCCCGAAGATAAGAGCACCAGAAGCAGCAGACTTCCTTCCCAGGCTGGTCGGTTGCCTCATTAATCCTCCGATACGGATTGGAAATGGCCGTGACACGCTCTGATAAGATCCAGGAGGAGGAGGAGGAGGAGACGATGATGGAGACCCTTGTGGGACTCCAGATGGACTTCTCAGGCTCCGGAGGATATACTCCAAGGCCCTCGATGTGTGCATCAGCAAAAAGCAAAGCAAAACAAAATGAGGAAGGGCTTAAGGGGCTGGAGAAGAGAAGGTGAAGGGGTGACATGATAGCCATCAGTACGTACTCATTGATTTTGCTGTAACGCAAGCTGGATATGGCCGAAAATTATGAAATATGGAATAGCCCATTTGAAACTTGATCTTCCCAAAGTGAAATCCGGAATTGAAATATAATACTACTACTGAAGAAGGCTATAAAGTCAAAACGGTTTCATTACTCCAGAGGTAGCCATCTACCTCTGTTATTGTTATTGCTACCTGCGTTATTGCCACTACACATTTGGAAGCAATTTAATATTTAAACATTGAAGTTATTTCTCAGCTTATTGAATTACTGCGATGGCTATCCTATACTGACTGCCACGGGTTCATCAGAGTGAGAAGAGGAAGACCATTCAGAGCTACATCCTTGCAAGGTGTTTCAGTTTAAACTCTTTATTGGCATTAATGCCCTCTACTTATATGATGATCAAACTTTCCTATGTTAATTGACAGTGGTTTAATAGCACTTGAAACTGTTTAAGGATTTTTGCAGTATCTCATTATTGGTTGATATCTGTACCTAGAGATATATAGTGTATCCACTGTCAAAATAATGCAGTTTGCAATCCTTTTAACTGCCATGGCTCCATCCTACAGAAACCTGAGATTTGTAGTTTGGTGAGGCACCAGCACTATTTTGCAGAGAAGGCTAAAACCTTGCAACGCTACACATCCCAGGATCCACAGAACGGAGCTACAGCACTTAAAGTCAAACTGCATTATTTCTATGATGCAGACGTACCCTTAGGCATGCAAGGATTTCACTACGGAAGCGTTTTTGTTGGCTGTGAATCACGGCCATGGAAACCCAATGAGTGACCTTGGGCAAGTCCCACTCTCTCAGCCTCAGGGAAAGGCAAAGGTGAACCCCCTCTGAAGAAATCTGGCCAAGAAAATCCCATGGTAATAGGGACACCAAAAGCTGGAAGAGACTTGAAGGCACACACAACAACAACCACAAATTACTCATAGACAAGACCAGGGCAGCGGTCACCGATTGGTAGCAAAGCAGATCATGGGGAGAGAGTGCCATCTGCTGCTTGCAAAGCCTGGAAACGTAGCAGGCTAGTTTGCAATCTTTTATGTTTGGCTCAGTTCTGGTTCTAGCTCTGGTTCTGGAGTTAAAAACAAGAAAGGCACCGCTTGGAGGATTCAGTTCAACTTTGCTGCGAATCTTCCCACTCCCAAAAGGCGAACACTGAAACCTCTTTGCTCTTCCTGTTCCTCTAACACTGAAATGATGCCCAAGAAAACATGAAATGCACATTAATGATGCTCCCTACCATCCCCATCCGTTATCTGAACATTTCAGATAGCTCTGAGGGGCCCCTTATTAGCATAGTTCCCACCAAATTGCTGCAAGCATCTCTAAAGAGAGACATATTGTCTCCCCTCTGAAATGCAAACTCATGCGCAGTCTTTTTCCCAAGAAAATAAGAGGGAGCTTCTCAAGGTTGGTTCCCATTAATTGTGACCTTTAATAAATATTAATCTTGCTGCCGCTGCAACCAGAGCGAAGGTAGTAACCCTTTGCGTAAACAGCCAAGCAACTCATTTAGTGCTCAGAAGAATCAATAGAAAGTTTGTTCTGGAGGAGTCAGTAACCCCAAGTTCAATCGATGGCAATGCTGGGGATAAAATCGTGGGACTGAATCCAGGCACACTCACACTTGGAGCAGAAAAGAAAAGAGTAGAAGGAATTGAGAACGTCTAATAATACTCGGGGAGCCAGCATGTGTACTTGAACATTTGTTATGACTCTGGATCTAAACAATGATTAAATTCAGCAGGTGCCGTAACTTTATCATACCCAACCGCTACCTCTTAACTGAGTCAGGGAGACAGCAATTCTACCCAAGTTACTTTGGCAATTTGCGCTAACTCCCAACCTTAATAGTCCATCCTTCCCAGTGCTACAATCCATTTCCAAGCCTGCAGCCAACCATGTTCCTGCTGCTGTTACCATATATCTAAGAAGCGGTCCATGTTTACTGGCCTTTGAGGATTTTTGCCAAGACTTTATAAGCAAAAAAGACAATAGTAAATCCTGCAAAGCTGGAACAGCACACCGGCCATGCGTCTAGTGGTTGGATACTTCGGCAGGAGCCAGGTTTTCAGGCTGTTTCGGTGACCGTGGGATGCACCTGCCGTGTCCCTGCGCATCCCTTATGGTTCTTCTTCACATGGAGCAGTTCATCTCTTCAATGCACAGATCTTGCGCTCAACAGAACAAGGGAGGCTCTGCTTTCCTTCAGCTCAGTTGACCCGTCATGATTCACCTTCTCAATCCTCAAGTGATTTTTTTCTATTCAGACAGGCTGAATTATTCCGGTTATTTAGCACTCCGACGCATAACAACAACTGAACTCCCATGGAAACATAAAGGGAAATGTTTCTGCTTTGCTGGAATGCAATAATGACGCTCCAAGGTAATGTTGTTCTCAAGCAATGGCCTTTTTCATTCATTGCGGTAAGGATGCTTCTTAGTCCTGCTGTCCCTGACTTCTCAAAGAGAAAATAAAGTCTTGAAGAACATCTTGCTCCTGGGGTTCGTTTTCCCCAGACTTCTGTTAACTGAGGCACAAAACTTTTTGAAAAAATCTATCTATCTATCTGAGAGCCAGAGTGATTTTGTGTTTGAATGTTGGGCTATGGAGACCAGGGTTCGAGTCTGTGCTCAGCCCTGGAAACCAGCTGGGTGACCTTTGGTATGTCATACTCTCAGCCCCAGAAAACTTTGTGATAGATTCACCTTAGCTTCACCATATACCTTCAAGTCATTTCCAACTTATGGCAACCCTAAAGTGAACCTTTCACCAAGTTTTCTGTGTCTGTGACTTGTCCAAGTTCACCCATTGCGTTTCCATGGCTGAGTGGGGACTATCTATCTATCTATTGGGTGCTGATTAAAACAGATATTAACAATATGAATAAGAATAGTGATGGTAGTGATGTTGAAAGAAGCCAGCATTAAATAAGCCAACATTAAAGATGGTACATTAGATAATCTGTTAGATAGTCCCACCTCAAGCCATTGGGATCTTTAAATTTTAACATTTGAAACCAACACCTTCAGTTGGGGCTGGAAAGCAACCAGCATCTGGTTCAGGTCTTTCATTGCCAGGCGTTACACCATACACAAGCCGGCAGGTAAACCAGCAGGTAAAAACAGGTAGACCCAAAGGTGAACCTATCGCGGAGTTTTCTTGACAGGTTTTGTTCAAAGGGAGGTTTGCTTTTGCCTCCCTCTGAGGCTGAGAGAGTGTGACTTGCCCAAAGCTGCACAATGTGTTTCCAGGGATTCAAAGCAGGGATTCCAAGCTTGCTTTCCTGGATTCCTAGTCCAATCACGGCAGTACAACAGCTCCGGCGGTTCTGTTTATTCAGAAGTAAATCCCTGGAAACTCTTCCGCATATGATTTTTTCCCCTCGCCTCGAATTTTAACAAGCCGCCCCAAGGCTTTCTCAATCATCAGCCTACCTGGAACGCATGCTGCAGGACACTGCAATTAACGCCGTAGTCTGAATAAACCATGCCGCTCCTTGCTTCGGGCCTATTCCCAAAGAGAGTTTGTCCTCATTCCACCTCAGCCTCGGTTGCCAGTATCTCTCTGTGGCTAGAAGCAAAAGCAAAGGGTATCAGCTTAAAATATGCATTGGCTGAAATCCTATATCTACAAAAGCAGTTGGACATTTGGGTCCAGTGCAGACCGTCCACATCCCTTCATTGTTCAGATTGCAGATATGCACGCAGTGCCCTTGTGCATGCAGATGCTTAGGTCCATTTGGCTGTGCATCCAAATGAGTGTGCCGCATTATCAGTGCACAGTTGCACAAGCAAGGATCCATGTGTAGGGGAGCCCAAAGGAAATCATGGCCATTCTGTACATGTTAATATTTTTAATCCTGTTGTTGTTGTTAACCACCTTCGAGTCAATTTCAACACATGGCAACCCTGCGGATGAAATATCTGCAAGACCCTCGACTGCTCTGCTTCATGTCTGCAAACTCATACTCATGACTTCCCTAATAGAGTCCATCCGTCTTGCATGCGGCCATCCTCTCTTTCTGCTTCCTTCCACCTTTCCTAGCATTATTGTCTTTTCTAATAAACCATGTCTTCTCATGATGTGTCCAAAGTACGACAGCCTCAGTTTACTCATCTTGGCTTCCAGGGAAATTTTTGACTTTTCTCTGCTCTAGGAGCCATTTGATGGTCTTTTAGGCTATCCATGGGATCTTCCGCACTCTTCTCCAGCATCTCAACATCTCCAATGAATTTATTTTCTTTTTATCGGTATCTTCTTTCTTAACTGTCCAGCTCTCATATCCACCCATAGTAATAGGGAATGCAATGGCTGCTATGAGTCTAATTTTTGTGCTAAGTTGTATATCTTTGCATTTTAGGATCTTTTCATAGCCACCCTCCTCATCCTTAGTCTTATGATTTCTTGACTGCAGTCCCTATTGCTATCAATGTCTGGTTCCAGGTATGAGAACCCTTTGGCTATTTCTAATTCTTCATTGTCTAGGATGAATTTGTCTAGATTCTCCATTATCATTATTTTTGTTTTCTTTACGTTCAATGGTAAATGTATACCCTGCCCCTATAATAAAATATCTCAGGGCAGTTGCAAACAAGAGAACAACTTAAAACAACTGAACTGTTCATTTAGATGGAAGTCTATGGCCTCATCTGGCCCTCAAAGCTTTGGCTGAGTTTGAACCTTGCACCAAAATAAAGCCAATACTGGCATCAATTGGGGCTTTAAGGTTGGAAGACTCCCACAACCGGGGTCCCATCGCAGAGAAGCCCCTGGAAATGCAAATATCTGCTACTATGTAGTGCAACCCTGAGGTCAAAAAACCATTTCCACTTATTTCATTGGGAAAAAAGTGAAAAGTCAGAGTGGCTTGCATACCAGAGAGCCTCTCAATTTTAGCCGTAGCAGTAAATCTTCTCCATGATTTCTCCCCAATTGACGCATCCCTTGACAAATGCAGCTAAAGCCACGTCCTGGTTCTCGATCAGATCATTAAATGTCATCCAGCGGGGAAATTCTTCATGGCGATATTGGCTGCCTTCCTCACCACCCACTTCCCCAGGTCTTTGCTCCTAAGAGGGACTGGGCAGCATCTTAGAAGAAATCATTGGTTTATAATAAAAAAGGAGAGAGAGAGAAAGAGGTAGGAGGGGAGGGATGCTAATGGGTAAGTCTATGCTTTTACCCTTTTGAGTTGAAATTAATGGAATTCAAGTATCTGGCTCAGCAGGAATGGCGAGGAAGGCTCTCTCGTTATCCTTTTCTGTGCACAGCAGTTGCTTAAATGGCCATTTGTTCTTCTGATCAGCACCAGGAAAGCTCCTTAAAGTCTCATATATATATAATTTCCTAGCACTTGTTTTTGCAGGAAAGGAGGTCTTGCTTTCTACACAGCATGAAGGTGCGTGAGACGCTTTGCAAGGATAAGGAATGAGTCCAACCCTCTTGAGGTCTCCATTGGACTCTCAGTCTGGTGTGTGAGATAACAACTCCCGATTCTTTGCAACTTTATCTCTCGGCATCCTGTTTTACACCCAGCTGACAGCATTGGCAATGATTCACCTGGCTTTTCTTTTCTTTTCAAGAAGAGCTTTGCCTATTGCTTTGCTTTGCATTTGAGCCGGACAGTGCTGCACTGAGGAGCTGAGCCGAATGCTGCAGGAAGGAGACTAGGAACAGGCAGCATCCTTGAAGGTTCAGCATCATGGGAAATGCAACTCTTAAGGCATTGTGAATCGCTCACGCAGCATTCAACACCTTGAGCAGCTCAACTCGCCATCCTGGACATTGTTGGGACTCGTCGGTCAAGAGCGGACAGGTCTCAGCATTAGTAGAAACCATGGAAAAGAGGCTGAACGTGACTCCCGAAACCCTCAGTAGACTCCTTGGAGAACACAACATGTCCAGGCAGGAATTCATAGCCACTTACGGCCTCAAGCCTTTGGTCTACATCCCGGAGCTGCCT
Organism: Urosaurus nigricauda; assembly: GCA_034509955.1. Lineage (NCBI taxonomy): Eukaryota > Metazoa > Chordata > Lepidosauria > Squamata > Phrynosomatidae > Urosaurus > Urosaurus nigricauda. The sequence goes on along the minus strand of JAOEGL010000009.1, from coordinate 59,324 downwards.
GTCAATGCCAAGATCACCTTCCTTGTGGTCTACGTGGTCATATTTCTGCTGGCCTTTCTTGGAAACAGCTTGGTGGTCTATATCATTGCAAGGAAAAAAGCCATGAGGACAGCCACCAATATTTTCATCTGCTCCTTGGCTTGCAGCGATCTGCTGGTCACTTTCTTCTGCATCCCCTTCACGCTTCTGCAAAACATTTCCTCAGAATGGCTGGGGGGTAAGTCTCTCGGTTTAGGAATTTCCTCCCTTCCTTCCTCCCTTCCCTTCTTTCCCTCAATATGAAGTCCTTTATAATTTCATGTTGCTTTGCGTACACTTTCCAATGCAGACCGCATGCACATTGGATTGTCGCTTCATTGATTTGCAGGACAGAGGTCTCAGTTCTGTGCAAACTTTCCCCAGGAATCAGTCCTGGAAATAAATACATCCTGGAGGAGGAACGGTGGAATAGCTGCGGCATCTGGCCGTTCCTAACACTTTCCAGGTTTTTAATTTTTCTCACACCAACAACAGTGTGATGTGAGTTATTCATTCTCATACAGACCGATCCTTAAACTATGTTGGTTCAGTTTAGTTTCCTTGCAAACTTGAGAAAATAAGAGCAGACCTTAGTCTAGCAGAGCTCATGCTGCCAACTTCTTTCTTTCAGTTAAGTCTCAAAGGTACTACAGGATCTCTCTACGTACCGAGAAAATAAATTATTCTCTCAAACAAGGTATGGAAGAAAATTCTGGCCTGAAATCTAAAGGGTAAAATATTTTTTAAAAAGGTATTGCCATACACTTTTTTTATAATAGAAGTTTCTATCTATTCCAAATAGAGGGGGGGAAATTGCAGGCTTTGTTTTCTCTTGTTGCAGATCATCACAGCTTTCTTTCTTTCTTTCTTTCTTTCTTTCTCTTTCTATCATAGTCATAAGCTGCTACCACACTGCAGAAATAAAGCAGTTTGACACTACTTTAACTTGCATGGCAGCCAATGCTGTGAAATTCTGGGATTTGTGGCTTATAACAGCCTAATCTGAAATCTACATTTAATGTTGATATAATGAAGTATATGTTCTCAAAAGATCTAGGAGCAATTCATGCGTAGCCAACTTGCAATGTGTTTTCCTGATCGTTTGCCAGGCGAACGAGAGGCTACAGCCGGGGCATAAAATAAACCCCACAAAAATAAAAGATTCAGCAGGCACTGTTTTGGCAAAGGAAAATTCACGAGGAGGAACGCCGGCCGTAGGGCATGTGTTAAGGGGAGCTTGTGCTCAAACAGGTATATCACAGGCTTTGCATAGCAAGAGAAAAACAAAAACAGCTAATGATGTAATAATGCCAACGCTCTCTTTTGCATTTCCCCTTTTAGTGCTTCCTGTGCTGCTGCCACAAAGACAAATGAGCTCTCTGAAAGGGGAGGCTAAATATCTCACAAAACTACAAACCCCAGAATTCCATAGCATGGAGCCATGGCAGTTAAAGTGGTGCCAAACTCATTAATTCTGCAGTGCAGATGCAGCCTTAGAAAGACAAGAAGCAGGACTATCTGTCTGTCTGCCATCTTCTCTTGGTTCAGGTTACTCATTGCCAACACTGGTGCTCAATTTCCAACAGCAATGGATTTTCTTCTCCTCCATTTTGTGAAGATGTTGACCTCCACAGTGGGCAGGCTATCTCATTTTAGCCCACTAAAAGGCACCTGCCGGTACCTACCCTTCCATCCTTCCTTCTTTCCTTCCCTTTCACTCCCTTCCTTCCTTCCCCCTCCCCTTCTTCCTTCCTTCCTTCCCCTTCTCCTTCCTTCTTTTTCCTTTCAGGCCCTTTTGTGTGCAAGATGATCCCCTTCATGCAGACCACGGCCGTGGTCACCAGCACCCTGACCATGACCTGCATTGCGGTGGAGAGGTACCAAGGCATCATCCACCCCTTGAAGATGAAGAGGCAGTACACCAACAAAAGGGCGTTCAAGATGCTGGGTAAGGCTGGGAAGAGGTTGCCCGGGGTTTTCAGGGTCAAAGCCCAATGCCCAAACCACTACATCATGCTGGCTCCAAACATTACCATACGCATATCTCACTCCAAAACCTTGCACCTTCCGTTGCACATTAGTAAAACTGTCACAGATCACGTTCTCCAAGTTCCCAGGTTAATTTTCTCTCTTTCTCTGTTTCCGCCAAGGCTGCGTTTGGACCGGAGCAATCATTGTGGGCTCTCCTATGCTTTATGTTCAGACTCTGGAGGTAAGTCGCTAGTGTTGACAGAAATAAGAAAAATCAGTCCTGCAAATGCCGTCTAAACAAGTTGCTGCAAAGATTGCTTGTTTTGCAATCTAAAAGCACTGTATTCCCTGCAAAAAGCAATTCTAGAATTGTACAATTCTACACAAGGGAGGAAAGATGCTCTGAGCATGGGGCTATATTTCTTCATGTCATTTCTGGAGAACATTTAATTTCAAAGCAGTTGTTTGCTCATAAAAGCGGCCTCATTCTCACCATCTCAGCCTTTGGAGAGGAAAATAACTTATCTTAGGCACAGACAGACACCCCTGAAAACAAACACAGACCGGGGTTTCTTCACCACCTTCTGACGCAAATCTGTTCTCCCTGCAGTCTGCAGTCCAGACTTCATCTACGCAATCAGCTTCCCAATGCTCTGGACTACAATTGCCATCATCCCCAGAGAAAAACCTGTTGCCCCTCGCATCCTCCAGTCCAGCCTTTCCCAATGTCATTCCTACTACAAACGTGCTGGACTACAGTTCCCATTAGTGCTGCAAAACCATCCAGCTATGTTGGCTGGGGATGCTGGGAACTATAGTCCAACATGTCAGGCAGGCACCTACTTGGTGAAGAGTGATGCACTCTGGTGCACTTGACAGATCAAAATAAAGGTGCATCTACACTGCAGAAACGATGCACTTTAGCTGCCAAGGTTCCATCCTACAAAGTCCTAGGACTTTTTATTCTGTGAGGCAAGGCTAAGGACCTTGTAAAACTACAAATCTCAGGATTACCTAGGAAGGAAATACAGCACTTAAAGCAGGCAAGGAGCAGGATCGAGAGGGAAAGAGTGAGGTGTAGTGAACTGGGCCACTGCCACCAGGCAGATGGGTTTCGGGGTCCTTGTTAGCCTCACGGCCAAAGATTGACACAGACAGAACCAGAGGGGTCTGTTACATAAAAATAAATAAGCAAACAAATAAACATATAATATTACTGACCATCCTGCGCCAAATGCAGACACCCCATCTCTGAAGGGTTCATGCTTAACTCCTCTCCTCTCCAAATAAGCATCCTTTTCCCGCTGGGCAGGTGAAGTACGACTTTTTGTACAACCGTCACCACGTCTGCTGCCTGGAGTCCTGGCACAACGTCCAGCTGCGGAGGGCTTACACCATTTTCATATTGGTGGCCTTGTTCCTGGTCCCTCTGGCCGCCGTGCTGACCCTCTACTCCAGGATCGGGTTCGAGCTGTGGATCAAGAAGAGGATCGGAGACTCCTCGGTGCTGCTGAGCGCCCTCAGCCACCACGAAATGGCCAAAATAACAAGGTGATGATGGGGAAGGGAGTGAGCAGAAAGCCCTTGGCTAATAGTAAAGGAAAGGCATTGCATGTCATTCCGTACTACACTGAGTAGACATAACAAGAGTGGGAATTATGGTGGCTAGGACTTGCAGGCAGAGGCAACTAGGTTCTTTGAATGTAAAAACCTCTCAAACTGAAGGTGAAAAAGGGTGTCTCCCCAAGATGCTCAAAAGCTTCTTCTAGCAGTGCCAGGTGGTGGCTTCCACGTCTCAACACTATATAAACCAAAATCGATCAGTGATACCTTTATTGGCCAACCGAAACACACAACAGACTTGTTGCAAGCTTTCGAAGCTCCATCAGCTTCCTCTTCATCAGGCAAGATGTTACAAACCAAACAGGAGAAGAAGAAAAACAACTGGAGATGTTAGTTAGATGCCTGGCATGTTGTTTCAGTTCTTAGTAAAGATGCTACACTGGGGAGGATATACTTTGTGCAGGAAGGCAACACTATATAATCTGTCAAAGGCGCTGAACTCATTCGGGGTAGTAGCTTGACTGTGGCTTTGGAGTCCAGGGTTCGAATCCTCATACAGTCATGGAAGCCTACTGGATGACTTTGGACAAGCCATACATTCTCAGCCTCAGAAAATGGTGATAGTTTCACCGTAAGCCAGAAATGACTTGAAGGCACACAACCATAACAAGGTGTCCGAATTTTGGACAGCTCCATTAAAGATAAAAAGACCTATCCAGGATGCTGATCCTATCAGAGAAATAATGATCTGGAACCTGGATGAATTGTTTAAAGTTCAGAGAAAACTGGAGCAGATTTCTTGTCCTACAGATATGGAAGCCACCAAATGCCACTGTCTGGTACCTGGAGTAGGCCAAAGGATGGGGCTCGTGACTTTTAGGTGACAGATTCAGATTTCTGTCCTATGCCCTGTCATTGACAAGAGAAATTGAGAGAGAGGGAGAGAAATGAGAAAGAAGGGAGTAGCAGAAAGATAAAGAAGTGGAGCAAACCCATCGCTGACTTTAGCCTTCTCCGAAGCTGGCACAGAGCTCAAAGGGACTGCATCTCCTCCAAGGAGATGGGGCTGAGCTCCTTCTCCTTTCAAAAACAGCCTAAGGAAAATTGTGCAGCACCAAGATGAGAAATGCGTGGATAGAAATTGCCTTAGCCTACTGCTGTTCACCTTTGTACCACTTTGAATAGAAATGATTTTTATCCGGTGGTCAGTTGCTGCCAATGAGAGTTGGAAATACTGCCCTAGAAGAATCAAGGGCTGCTTCCTCTGTTCCTTGGCATCAGAGTGAAGCAGATTGCAATCTTCCAACACGAGTTCACAACTTTGAGATGAGATCAGCCAGAGAGTGTCTGCAATGTATTTAGAGTTATAAGCAATGCACCTCCCCTCTCTCCTCCTTCTGTTCTTGCCAGGAAGAAGAAAAGGGCTGTTGTGATGCTGGTCATTGTTGTGTTGTTCTTCACCGTATGCTGGGCTCCTTTCCATGTTGTCCACATGTTGTTTGAATACAGTAAGTAGGAACTTATTTGATCGCAGTAAAGCCAGAAGGGAAAGACTTCTGCCCAATCAATAAATGTACAAAAATTGAAAACTGAAAGACAGAAATGTTGCAGAAATTGTAAAACCAGCTAACCTGTTCACAATTTCCCAGTCAGAAAAATAATTAAAAATTTAACAAGGAGCCATTTATATGCTTCTAGATTTGAACTGGTAACAGAAAGAATTCTGCTGTATTCTTTCCCCCTGGAGCGGTTGTCTCACTATAAGATTCAATGCACAAACTAGTTGTGGGGTGCCTCCAAGCCATTTTTGACCCATGGTGAACCTAAAGTGAACCTGTCATTGGGTTTTCTTGGCACAATTTGTTCAAAGGGGTTTGCCTTTAGCGTCCTCTGAGGCTGAGAGAGTGTAACCTGCCCAAGGTAACCCAGTGGGTTTCCATGGCTGAGTGGGATTCAAATCGTGGTCTCTAGAGTTGTTGTCCAACGCTGAAACCATTACACCACGCTGCCTCATCTAAAACAGACATGACAATGTGTCACATGAAATAGCAACTTCAGAAAATAGTTAACAGCCACTATAAGAAGAAGAAGAGAGGATTGAGAGGTAGCATGATAGCCACCTCTACTTATCTGAAGACAGGCAGAAGATGGAGCAAACCTGTTTTCTATTGCTCTAGATAGCAGAACACCAGGCAATGCATTCTAATTGCCAGACAAGGGATTACATCTAAATATTAGGAAGAACTTATTTACCAAAGGAAATGTTTGACAGTTGAATAGAATACCTTGGAGGGTCTTTAAACAGGAGCTTGGACTCTCAGGGATGCTTTCGTTGTGTCTTCCTCATAGCAGTGGGTTGGACTAGATTACCCTTGCAGCCCCTTCCAACTCTTTGAACAATTCTATAGTATATTTCTCAGAAGCATAACAAGCTTGTACAACTTTTTGTGACTCCTATATAAAATGATGATGTACCAAATTGCATCCCATCTCTCAGCTCTTAACCATGGGAGTGAAGCTCTCCTTGGTGCCAAAAACATATCCACGATTTTAATGGGTTTGCAAAGTTTCCTACTGAAGGGTTTCCTCTTTTCTCTTCCAGACAATCTTGAAGAGGAATACGACGATATCACCATAAAGATGATTTTTGCCATTGTGCAGGCAGTGGGCTTCTCCAACTCCTTCAACAACCCCGTAGTTTACACCTTTATGAACGAGAACTTCAAGAAAAGCTTCCTGGCCATACTTTCCTGCTGCTTCAAGGGCTCTGCCAACAAACAGAAAGAGAATCAACATTTGGAAAGAGGCAACCGGGCCTCTTGGAAATGCTCCTCTAGGAAGGAAAGCCGCAGAATACACCATCAACTGAGCGCAGAGAACCTGGAACTCCAGGTGTGCGGACAGGTGTTTTCGGTAAAATCGGAGCCAGTCGATTCGCCAGCGGTTGCGACTTTCCCGACTGAAAGTGCCCAAAGGGCCATGCTGCCCAAAGGACAGTCGGCCCAATAACTGCAAGATGGGAGCTCTTGTCTGAATGGCAAGTTAGTGATAAATACAGATTGGTTTTCCTGGCAAACGACTGGCACTTGGGGTTGTGCTTATTGTGTTTGCCCATTTTCCCCTCTGCAGGTCAAGAAACATTTCGATACTCATCACCCATCCCTGAAAAGCAAGCAAAAACACCATTTCAAAATGTTCTGTGGCATTGCTTGTTTCACCGGTGAAATTTTCCAGCAAAATTTTTCAGCTGTAGATCACCCTTGTCCAACTTTAATAGCAGCCCCCGCGGTGGCAGTGGCTTGATTTGCTACTCCTTTGTCACTTCTTTTGATCAGGACAATCTTCTGTCTTGCTAAAATGTCAGCAGCCCCAGGAGCACTCTGTCATTAACGATTCCTCTCCCTTTTCCACATTCTTTCCAACGTTTGCCAAACGCCCGAGACTGAAGAGGATTGCTAAGGAAGTCAGTGATTAGCTGAACCTCTTCACTAGATCTAGCAACTGTCTACGGCATCAAAGCTCAGACAAGGAGAAAAGAACCTCTCTAGCCAGTCCTCACAGGCAAGTATGACATTTGCCACAGAATAAATGGAAATTACACATACGGCGGCATGAAGAGCTCTTGCGCATAGTATTTTTACTCAGAACCACAGCCATCCCTGGTATTAGCGAATACACTGCACCCAGCACATCATTACTTTCTCTGAAGATGCTGGCAAAACATCAGGAATAAACTCTGCCAGAACATGGCCACATAGCCTGAAAAAACCATCGTAAAATATTTTGGTTATAGTCTGAGCATTGAACTCGTACTCTACGAGACCCAGGTTCAAACCCCCACCTAGCCATGGAAACCCCTTTGGTTAACCGCAAGCAAGTCACACTCATTCCTCCTTGAAAGAAAGCAATGACAAATCCTCTCTGAAGTATCTGGACCAAAAAATGGTAGGAAAAGGTGTTTGGGCTAATTATCAAAATATAGGGCACAATCAGTTTGTCATGTTTTTAATGAAGATGCTCCTATCTCATGTAACATTGAGTAATTTGTGGTTGGGTTACTGAACATTCAGTTGGGATGGTTTGTAAATGCAAGAGGTTGGCGTCTCCAGATGCTTTTGAACAAGGTACAAGCGGACAGGATTTCAGTGTGTTTGGGGGCTCATTTTCCGTATGTTCTTGCAAGAAATGTTGATGATACTCCCTTAAAGTTTCAGACTTTAAGACGTCACAAGATTGTAAGAGGGAACGAATGCACTGCAGGGAGACTATTAAATGCATGAAGGAAACACCTTTACTTCTGTAAGTCAGCAAATGGGTTCTTTTCACTTCTGTTTAATTCTGTAAAGTGTCTGGTTTTGCCTATTGGGACCAATGCATAGGCTTTGGTGAATATAAGATGCCTTCCCTTATTTTTCTTTGAGGGAAGCTATACACCTGAAGAGGAGGATGCTTGCTTGAATGGTGATTTTTCCTTTGACAGAAATCCTAAAGACAAGACACTGCTGTGAAAGAGGAGACAGAACAATGTACTCTGAATAGCAGAAGGTTTATTCACCATTTGCCATTCCTTCAGTTTGCTTAATACGTTCTTTTATCTACATTGCATACAAACGGTATATAATTAAATATTACAAAATAGGCTATCAACAAAAATTGAAAGGTAGTAACTCAACAGTATCCCCCACCCCGACCCAAGGTATGTACAGACTAATTTGTAGTTCACATTGCAACTTTAATGGACCACTTTTCCTTTTCATTAAACACCCGTTCCGGACATGAATCCTTTGATTCCGGTTGCTCTTCCTGGAAGTGACCTCCTCTCTCAAGCAGCATTTAAAAATAATATTTAAAAAAGGGTGAATGCACATGTAACACAAAAGGCACTCGGGCATTCGCATGTTCCTGTGCAAATTCAGGATGTATCTGCCCCGTACAAGTAGAGGTTAATGCGGCTGAAAATGCGTAAAGACCTTGTACATTTGGTTCCAACCAGCTACTAGCTAACACCTGCAGGCAAGCTGACGCACAACCTTGTGTGCTTCCACACACATAAGACACAGGACGGAGAATGAGTGTTTATGAAGGCATCACTCAAGTGCTTTGGTCCTGACTCAAGGTTTTGCTGCCAACATGCAGAGAGCCAGTTCTCTCAAGCGGAGGGAACGGCCCAGACCTTGAGAAGCCTCCTGTGCCTTTCAAAGCTGCATAGGAATTCAGAATTTAATGCAGGTAGTTCTTCACAGTGGGCAGAACACAACAGCTTAAATACAGGCAGGTGGTCTACGTTGGGGTCAGGACTTGGCAATCTAAGCAGAAACATCTCTGCTCATCTATGGTACAGAGGATGCACTTGCCTTTAATGGCCAAACAAAGACCATTATCCTACATTGTGGTGGTTACTTGCACAGTGACTTCCGTCTTTATGCAATGGAGTTGACACATCCATGTAGAAACTGCTGAGCCACCAAATTCCTCTCTGCTTTTGTCTAGTCCATGAAATGAATTTTTAAAAAATCTCAACATATCCAATGTTTAAAAAATATACATCTTGAAAATGAAAACAAGCTATATTACATAAAGGTTTTGATGCAACACGAAATCTACCCGAGCCCCAAATGCTTAATGAATAATAATAATAAAAAAATAAAAATAAATCCCATGAATGAAACGAGTAAGCTGCACTCTGGTGTCCAACCACTGAGGAACAGTGGGATTTTGTCAAGGCAATAAAAGGCCCCAAATGTTAAAGAGTTCAGTCAGAAAAACAAAACCATCAGGTAGAAATACCATGTTACATTTAAGTTAAAAGTCAGCATTGATTGTACAGATGTGCTTTTCACTTTTGAATCACAGATCCAGTTAGGTCAGCTAAATTTAAATTCTCTTTGTAACTGGCAGGAGAGACAAGATGCCTCTAGTACAGCACTCCTCTCTTTGTAGCTCCTTGCACAGAATGCCTCAAGGGAGCCCCAGTTAATCTGAACCCTTTCTGAAATGCATAGGAAAGTTCAAATGAGGGTGGAAGTTGCATTTTTGTCTGCTACATTGTGTAAGGCCTTTCGATTCCTTTTCCCCACCGTGCGTCAAGTGCACTTGAATTAAAGCTGTCATGAAAAGAAATTTCAAAGGAGACCCTCAGGTTTCTTGGTTCTCTGGCTGCCCTTCATTTTCCTTTCTCTTCTCTGGAGAAGTATACAGAAAGTTGCAACAGATATACAGAGGGAAAGTCAGCAGCCGGCTGTCCAAATTCATCACTACTTGTTCCTGAAAATTCAACATATAGTCATCTTTAATGGATGAGGATCCATTAATCTAAAAGCAACGTATTTTGGCCAACATTGTGCAACTGCGGAGAAGCTACTCAGCCAACATTCATCAGAATTTTATTTCCAAGCTCCTAGTACTTGTGGCAGGTGGATTTTTTAAAAAAACCCACTCCTCCTCTTATGAATAACATCTACCTTGTGCTGCAAACATACTTTTTATGCGGTCACAGAAACATTTCTTTAGCTCAACCTCCAACACTATTCCAACTACACAGGAAACATTAAAGAGGTGGCAAGATAATATGCTGCCAGCCTTCGACTAGAGGAGTCTTCAAAGGGAAAATCCTTAACTGGTGAAGGCAGCCTTTCCAAGTATATTCATCACAGCTGTGCTCCTAATGCTTCACTGTTAAAGAGATTTCAGATGCTTGGTCTGTATACTGCAATCTTGAAATAATATCCAAGCCTAGCAGCCATTGCATTTCCTTCCTTTGTGGACCAGAAAAAAATGGTTTATGCAATCAGTATCAGCAGATACCATGGAGGCTACAGGAATTAACAACCCCCCCAAAATATTTATTTTATTTACTAGAGTATTAAAGGCTATCAGAGCGGCAAATACTATGCCACAGTAATAATTTTGTGATAGCCATTGCTGGACTTCGATGCCTTGCCTTGCTTTTATTCCTGCTGCTACCTACAAATGAAACCAAATTTTCAAAGGGAGAACAATCATCCTTTTCATTTGCTGGAAGGAACCAAAGGGAGTTCAAACGCATACCTGATCTTTCTCGAGGGTTAATATCTGATATCCCACAGTTCTACTGCCAATAAGCTTTCCACTGCTATCAAAAGAAGCCAGACGCAACCTAAACACAGATAAGAAGTCAAATTTCACAGGTTTTTCCCTCCTTGGGGCAAAGAGATGGGAAACAAATCAGCAAAGAGGGAACATCTACCACAGTCCTCATTTCACTTGCCATAACCTGTACAGGCTCTTTCAAGCAGTTAGGAAGATGAGAAGGAAAAATGAAACATAGCAGAATCTGTCAAGCCGCTAGCAAATCTCTGCTTCCTCTTAAAAAGGACTTGAGCAAGCTCCAGGAAAAGAGATTCCACCTCATCATTACACCTGAGAGTAAGGGCTGTTCGACAGTGGAACACACTCCTTCCTCGGAGTGTAGTGGAGTCTCCTTCCTTGGAGGTCTTTAAGCAGAGACTGGGTGGCCATATGTCAATGGGGATGCTTTGATGGAGAGTTCCTGCAGGGCAGAATAAAGGGGTTGGACTGGATGGCCCTTGGGGTCTCTTCCAACTCTGTGATTCTGTGATTCTATGAGTAGATTTCATGTAAGTAAATGTCATGGCAGTTATTAGTGCATGCAGGATGTTTACAGCAGTTTGAGATTGGGGAGGGAGGAGAAATCTTCCTTGCACTTTCTAAGGGTCTTCAGTCTGACAAGCAGTTAACAGGATTCAGCCTTTGCTTCCACAACACTCATTATGAGATGGAGAAAGATTAACCCTGGCTCAGGGAGAAGAGCAAAGGAGATTCTGAGAAGCCTCACTACACGACTGCCCTACTGCCAGAATATTCTTCAGCGGCACAAGAGAAGGATGCCCACACAGCCCACAGTGTGTGGGGGGAAGACAAACCATGCTTTCTCCCTTGCAAGGACAGGAAGCTGATGCTATTAGAAGAAAAACTCAACCTTCTAATATTGTCCTTTTAACAGGAGACCCCTATGACTACAAAGAGACAGAAGCACCAGATGGCACAAGTCCTTCACAATGAGGCAATATGTACAATATGAAAAGGAAAAGAACACGTCTTTTGGAGAAGGTATATAGACAGCCCCGCTAACCTGAAAGCAATGTTCCTCCTGGGCTGCAGACTGACAGAGCCACTGCAGGGCTGGTTCAGGGTGTTGCGCTTGAAGACGATGTAGCGGTTGGTGTACGTGACCAGCAGGTCAAAGCCAAAGTTGAAGCCTGTCCACCGCCAGCAATACTTGAGCATACAAAGAAGTCCGTTACTAAATACCAATGTCAGCATAGGAAATCTACAACTTCCTGACAACTTCAATGTAATTTTATTGCCTCAAAAAGGGTCTCCTGATTATCATCAACATGATGGCAAGCAGGTGTACCAACCCAACATATACTGTATCTGAGACAGCTGACAAGGAATGTTTGCACTACACTGATCCATGTTTGAAAATGCAACTTGTGTTAACAGTTCATTTTTAAGCCAACAGCTTATGCAAAAAGCTAAAGAATTACATATGTTAAAAGTATACAGAAAAATATCAGTGCTTACATCACCATCCTTTGCAAGTTTTCTGCCACACCGCATACTGTTTCCTTCGAGCTCCTCCTTACTAATTTCTTGAGGCCTTGAACATACAAAAGAGCCTTTTATAAAATGTTGTTTTGCCCAAAGGACAAGAGAAGCAGCCTGTCAGACTGGATGCACAGACAGCTGAGAAACTGCAAGTAAGATGGTGACATTTCAATAGGTTATACCTTCTGCTTGCTGGTTACACCAAAGCTCCTGTGCTTTCTGGAGTCTGATTCCTTCACAGTGGCTTGATTCTAACCAAACATCTGTTATTGTGGGTTTTAATAGTTACAGATGTATACAACCCTCTCTTTCCCTTTATTGTCATTAATTCACTCATTTCTGACCTGACTGGGTTGGTCTTTGCAGTTTCATGAGCATATAAGCTGAACTGAGGAGTGTAACTTTTCACTGTTCCCAAGCACCTCAACCGATCCTAACGCTGCAGTGTAGCTTTGGAAATGGAAAATCTGGAAATTCACATTTGCCTTTCTTCCAGATGCATGCACAGGAATCAGAAGGATATTACTAACCACAAGCTGGTTAATACATCAAAACAACTTCTAGATCCCTGCCTACAACCATTCCAAAAAGGTTGCCTTTTTAAAAAGTTACTGAATTTAAAAGGACTTATCTAGCCATGCCTACTTTCTCTTTTGACTGCAAGAGATGCATTCCAAGGTGGCTGTACCAACAAAGGGTGTCCACAAGAAAATTATAGGGAAACGGGTGGATTGTACATACCCGATATCATTGTCTTGCTCTGCTCTGAGCATGGCAAACCACTGCTGTTTGTAAACAGAAGACAGCCATTCTAAAATGTAAAGAGATGGAGTCTTTTAAGAATGGGCCACGGCAGTTTAAGCAGCACTTAAAACATTTTAACTTGGAACATATACACATTAATCATTAGTAACTAATTCAAAACCCATCTAAATCTAATACTGCCACCCTATTCAAGTCTTAAGCCACTTAGCTGTGTCAAGGTGAAATGATGGAGAGCACTGATCTGTTTGAAAGACCAAATGAAAGAAAACAGACACACTAACACATGCTCCAGTCACAGAAAATACTCTTTCTTAAACGGAGAGAGAGAGAAGGTGGTTTTGGCACTGTGAGACAGGGGTATGTGGTGGTGGTGGGGGGGGGACTGTGTTAGAGATGTAACATTAAACAATTATTTTGTGACAAACAAAAGAAATCTAAATGAAAAGAGGAGAAGAAGGAGAACTGACAAGTGTTCAGATTGAGTCTAAGAGCTTAAGGGAGAAGATAATTACCCTATTTAGGCATTCAGAATGATTCTAACAATGATAAAAAGGATAGATGAATCCAAGATTTACAGATACTATTTCATGACAGGATAAACGGAACCTCTCTATAAGCTCCAATCCAGTTACTCTCATGATTCCCTGCACTTTTGGGGTGAACTAAATGCTAATGAGTAAAAGTGTACCACTGCACTAAATGAGAGGAGCGCAGACTATTAAGCTGGTCTTGAATGGGTCAGGTAGCTCCCTCAGTAAAAGATTCAGTTTTGATCTCATGTAGTTACTCTGCAACCAGGGGATCGAGGGGAAGATGAGGTGTTCCATTCTTACCTGTGGGAATCAGGTTATCTCTCTCAACAATTCTTGCTGATGCCAAATCGCTGATTATGTACTGTAGCCTCAGATGCCTGAACACTGTCAAAAATGCACTGCCTTGTTCAGATTCCAAGAATGAAAACCCATCATCAAAATCTGCAATATTACAATGAACCATGATGAGTGCAAATGCGTTTTGCTAATGGATATATTAGACACATTACATAGATCATTTTGATTGCTCAGTAAGCGCTGGATGTTGCAGTCTATAGACAAAACTGACCAATCTCAAAATCTGTTTGATTTAAGAAGAAAAAAATGAACTTGCATCTAGTATGTTTTTAACATAATTAGGTCCTAATTTGCTTTTCAGTATTCAAACTCTTAGTTATTTAAAGACCATGTAGTGAGAAGCAGAAACAAAATTATATGGTATGAAAGCTTCGTAATACATGTGGAAGAACCAACTAGTGAAGCATGGAAAGAACATGCTGCGAAGTACACAGAGTACTTTAGATTTTCAGAAAGCAAAGTCATTCAGAATACCTTTCCGGCGTTTGGAAAACCAGGCATCTGCTTCACTTAAGAGTTGTTTTAGTGATCCATTCCAAGAAGGCACCAGCTGAAGGAACATCCACTAGTTTAAAACAAAACCACTGTAAGCTTAACTTATTCATGGGAGAAATCGAGTCCTATCGCAAACACAAAAAATTCAGTTTTTACCAGAAATTACAATACTTAAGAAGTTTTTTGTCTGTATTGACAAACATTTGAGCAGACAGTTGTCACAGTAATTGACAGCTAAATTGGATTTGGTACAAACCAATCATTGGAGAAACCAGTTAGGAGCTTTCAGGTTAATACCTTTTTGAGAGCAGTGTAGACATCCATCTCCACTTGCATGACAAACAGGTTAGAAGAACTGATCAGCTGTTTCATGAGGCTTATGCTGGAACAAAACAAAATTGTATGATAGTGGATTCATGTGAACTTGTAATCTGTTACACTAAACATTATTCTCACAGGGCTTGATCTAGATTTACTCATGCTTAACACAGCCCCTTGGAAATTAATTTGCAAGGTTGGTCATGGCCAACTTTATTTTATTTTATTTAAACAGAATTAACATATGACAAGAGACAACAGTCATCTAAAGGGAGAGGGAGAATACAATGTCCTGAATACCATAAACACCCTAACCTTCTTGTGGGCTGTTTTCAAAATCACTTAAAATGGCAGTCTCCAAAAAGATAAATTATCGTTCCACAAACTGACATGGGTGCCTAGAGGGGGATGCATCTATCTGTTCAAACCCTCCAAAACTTTTCTTTTTTCAAGTTGTGTAAGTGAATACTCATGATGAGTTTAAGCCCCAATGATGACGAAAGATCTATTCTAAACATTCTACATCTGGATGTTCAATTTAAAGTTACTGCAAGAGAACTGAAAGCTCAGTACCTGAGTTCTTTGAAGAGTTCTACACTCTGATGTGTCATTAAGTTGTTCAAAAGCCATTCGAGACACCTAGATTTAAAATAAATTATACTTTTCATAGGACACAGAACAATACTTTAAGGATATAGTCACTGAACAATTCAACCTCTGGCATAAGAAGTCTAAGCCACCTTAAGGGGTACTTTTCTATTTCCAACTACCAAATGTCATCCCAAAGCCCACTCAGGCTACTCCAGTACCTGCTATCCCATCATGGTTCCCATTCCCCTGGCATCCCACATTATAACCATTAGACTATTCTCTGTTCTAAAATATCAGACGATTCTCTGTGTCTCTCATGTCAACCTTCCATCATTCTCCTCCGGTCAATTACTCCAGCCCACCATAGACAAGAATCCCAACTCAGGGATCTTCAACCTCTTTTAAAGAGCTTTCAATTCTCCAACTTTACTGCCCTAAAATCAAAGCTTTTCCTTCTACATTTACATGCATATCCTGCACTCAATAGTTTCAAAAGTGATACAGACATGCAGGAATATTATGTCTATTAAAGAATCGTGTCAAATGCTCCCCAAGTAAAGGCGCAGCAAGGTAATACATTTTAGAAATGCGTTCTCCTTACGTATAGCTTGCTGCTATGCGAATGCTACATATGGACACTTACTTTTTCTTCAAAGAATCTAATCCATATGTTCCTGCAGAATTGTAGTAACTGCACACAGTTTTCGCATTAATTGTTTCCTTCATTGTCTCACCACACTGCTGTATTAAGCCATCCTGTAAATGCACAGTGATGCAGAATAAATATGAAATGCCAAAACTAAATGCTACATGCAATTTGCTCTCCAAAAGCTGGCTGCAAGAAACCGTACTATTTGTTACCTACAGATAGTTGCTGCTTGCCTGGAAGGGATTATACATGCCTCCAGTCTGCAGGTGACATCTGGATCAGTTATATAAATTATACTGGAGTAGGTAAGATATGAAAGGGGTCAGATTCAGAGGGTCACAGTTGTCCTCACAAGTTGAAAAGATATAAGAAGTTACAAGCACCAAGAAGAGACTTTTTTGAAGCTATCCATGAGCCACCGATCAGGAGTGGGCAACTGCTACCCCAATGCTGAAGTTTTTGGAGTCCTTGACACCCCAGATTCCCCAGACCACCACTTTCCTGCTCTCCAAAATACTACTACTAATAATAATTTTTAAAGTTATATCTTGCCTCTCCGATTGGATCAATTGCTTCTCATGTAAACCTCTAGGAATGGCAATTCACCTTTTAGGTAGGTTGCAGCCCTCTACTGCATTAACATCAAAATTTACCCTTTTTCAAAACCAGAAGTGAGCAATTCCTGTGGTTTACAATCTTAACGTGCAGAAGAAGAGTTGCTGGGTCCACTTACCAACTGCAGCATGCTGGCTGCGGCCAGAAGAGCAATGATTCGGCTTGGATTGATTAAAACCTCATCTCGATAAAGAGATCCAAATGCTACCTGTAATGCTAAAAAAGAAGAAGTCCATCATGGCTGTCAAAACTAAATGTTCATAGAGAGGCCACATGTTTTATACGTTTAACAGAACAGAACATCACTAATCCTTGCTTACCTTGTATATCAATATTCTGATCAGGAATTTCCAATTCTATTGTATCCATTCCCGATTCCTTCCAAGAACCACTGAACATACTCGAGAAGTAGCCAGACTACAAAGAGAAAGACAGGCATTTAATTCAATTTTTTTAAAAAAATGTACACAAGCAATTAAATTGACAACACTTGCTAATAAAGTAAAAAAATAATTCTGCCATATCTTCATGTTGTGAAACACTGTGGTAGATTTCTTTATCATGGAGGAAATCTATTACCATAACACCGCTGCTGAAGAAGAATTTTACTCAGATATGGAAAAAAATTACTGTTTTGGACAGAACAATCCTGGCTTCATGGGAAAGCGAGTGGGGAAACCTGTAAGCAGCTAGTGATGCTTACAACTTTTGTTTCCATACAAAACAGGACACTTTGTAAATTAGGACGGAGGGATAATACAACAAATGAGCATTAACAACTCCAAGCAGTCAGTGAACATACATTTGGATGTGCACTTATATGCAAGCACCTATGATAAATCTCTTTAAGACTGTTTAATTACACCTATACCTCAGTTAACAAAGCCTCTGAGAAAGAAGCCCCTTTTTACAAAGCCTTTTTATGCCTGCCTAATCCACCTTCTTCTTTTTCCTCTGTTCTTTTTAGAAGGACTGGCACTGGGAGAATGGTGAAGGAAGGCTGAAGAAACACAGCCCTTCAGTGTTGGACTGCAGCAATGTGTCTACTGTAAACAATGCAATGAAGCTTGGGCTAAGAACTGGATGCAACCCTAGCTGACCCAAATGCAGCCTGGGATGCATCCACACTGGGGAAATAACCCGGTTTGGCACCGCTTTTCAGCATCCTGGCTCAAGGCGATGGGATTGTGGGAGTTGGAGTTTGTTGTGGGCCCAGAGCGGACACAACAAACCAACTCCCAGAATCCCATCGCCTTGAGCCAGGATGCTGAAAAGCGGTGCCAAACTGGGTTATTTCCCCAGTGTGGATGCAGCCTAAATATGCTTAGGAATGTGGTTAAGAATTGCTGTGTGTTTGTGTGAGAGAGAAATGCTGTGCTCTGACCTGACATAAGTATATCTTGTGCAAGTTCCACTCTTCTCCCAGGGCACAGATCTTGACGTCGCTGTTTTCACCGTTCAGAAACAGAGTCTGATAGATGTACTTGGAAGTGCTTTTCAGTTTTTTCCTGCATGAAAAAAGAAAACAAGAAATAGGGCTCAACAAAAGACCTGAGCTCTTGTCCCCCAAAATGGAGATGACCCATCATTGGGAAATACTTGCCCATAGGGAATCATTGGGGAAGAGTGGCCCACAGGGAATCATTGGGAAATACTTGCCCATAGGGAATCATTGGGGAATAGTGGCCCACAGGGAATCATTGGGAAATACTTGCCCATAGGGAATCATTGGGGAAGAGTGGCCCACAGGGAATCATTGGGAAATACTTGCCCATAGGGAATCATTGGGGAAGAGTGGCCCATAGGGAATCATTGGGGAATAGTGGCCCATAGGGAATCATTGGGGAATACTTTCCCATAGGGAATCATTGGGGAATAGTGGACCATGGGGAAACCCTACTTTCTCATAGAGAATCACAGGGGAACACTTGTCCATAGGGAAACATTGGGGGATATTTTCCCATAGGGAAACCGTATTTGCCCATAGGGAATCATTGGGGAATACTTTCTCATAGAGAATCAATGGGGAACTACATTCCACAGGAGGACAAGGATTCCCCAGTGCTTCCTGTAACGAGTAACGGAGTGTGTGTGTGGGGGGGGAGAGTAACTTGGTAACGAGTAACTTAGTAACGAGTAACGAATCGGGGGGGGGAAGTAACTCCCTGGACCCCGACCTCCTGGGGGTGTTGAGGAGGAGCCTGGCCTCGTGGCGGCGCCGTCCTGCCCCATCCTCGTCCTGGTCCTCCTCGTCGTCCTCTTCCTCCTCGCTGGTCTCGGTCTCCTCAGGGCTGCTCGGCCTCTGGGCCCTCTTCCTCTTGGACCCTCCTCGGCCTCGGATTCCTCTCAGAGGCGGCGACGGAGGAGGAGGAGGAGAAGGAGGAGCAGGAGGCCCTGAAGCCTCGGGTCCCCGCCAGAGTCGGCTGCTCAAGGAGCCCATGGCGCCTCCGCCGCCTCCTTCTCCTCCTCCTCCTCATCGGGGGAAAGAGGAGAAGAAGAAGAAGAAGAAGAAGAAGGAGCCCTTCGACGACGCCTCAGAGGCCGCCGCCGCCATTGTGCTGAGCCCCTGCGCATGCGCACTGCGCCTCCCTCCCTCCCTCCTCCGCCTCAACGGCTCACAACCGCCGCCATTTTGGACGCGGCGCTCCACTGCGCATGCGCGGGCGCTTTCGAGGACTACGTCCCCCACAATCCCTATCCGCCCAACTCCTCTGAGGACTGGGTTTAAACGTCTACCAAAGCTCCCTCCCGTCGAGTTATTTCTTTAATTAGTGTTAAAGGTGTCACGTTGTCTTTCTACATAATGATTCCAGAGACTGACGAGGTTTTGTGTTTCAGTTCAGTCTGGCAAAGGCCTCTGGGAGATGGAGTCCCAAAGCAAAGCTGGTCGGGGCGGGGATAGAGATGAAAGGCTAGAGGGGCCTT
Source organism: Urosaurus nigricauda (assembly GCA_034509955.1). Taxonomy (NCBI): domain Eukaryota; kingdom Metazoa; phylum Chordata; class Lepidosauria; order Squamata; family Phrynosomatidae; genus Urosaurus; species Urosaurus nigricauda. The sequence continues at coordinate 39,914 of JAOEGL010000009.1, read as the reverse complement.
TGGGGAAAAAGAAGGACGGGCATAGAGATGTCCTCCAGAGTCGGCTGCTCGAGGAGCCCATGGCGCCTCCTCCTCCTCCTCATCCGGGGAAGAAGAAGAACAAGGAGCCCTTCGACGACGCCTCAGAGGCCGCCATTGCTGCTGAGCCCCTGCGCAACAACCACGCACCGGAAGCGCAGCGAGGCGCCCGCCTAGAGCGGCCCCACTCGCTCCCTCGCTCGGCTGCCCCCTGGAGGCTCCCGGAGGAACGGAACCAAGCGGAAAAACCGAGAGAGAGAGAGAGAGGGGGGGGGAAGGCAGGGTCTCTGGAAGGAGGAGGAGGAGGAGCCTTGCTTCCTTCCTTCCTTCCTTCCTTCGGAGGGATGCAGTCTGCCCTTGGGGACCAGCGTCCGTCAGGGAAGGCTGGCTCATTCCTCCTTCCGCTGCGGCTGGCTCTCGCTTCCCGCAGGCCCTTCCCGGCTCCCGGCTGCGGCCCTCCCGGCACCTTCCTCCGGGCTTCCCTCCCCGGCAAGGAGCCCAGGAGACAGCCACCGAGAAGGCTGGGCCTGGCGCCCGTCCGGCCCTGAAAGACTGGCCCAAGAGCAAGAGCAGCTCCAGGCTCCCCAAACACAACAAAAGCCTCTTGCAGAAAACCCTTTATTTCACTCCAGAACGGTGACAAGGAACAGCGTTAAGAATTCACCCCAACAACAACAAACAGGGGAGGAAAAATGGTTGGTACAAAGCGGGGGGACCGACCCAGGCTCCCAAAGCGTGAAGGTCCAGCTCTGCCCCAGTTCCAAGAACTGCCCCGGCTTCCTTCACGGCTCCGAGGGATGCAACCTGGCTTGCTGCCCCAGGATCGCAAGTGCTACGGCTCTGAAGCCCTCCTGAAGCTCAGGACCAGCGGAGGGGGCTGCCTTCCAGGGGCATTGGGCTGCAGTTTTGGAAGTGACCAGAACTAGCGCTCAAGAGGAGCCCATCCGTACCTCAAAGAAACACTCCCAGCTCTGGCTGCTGGCCCTCGGCCTGGGCCCTGTCCGTTAACTAGGAGCCGGCTCCGCCATTTCGTACCCCTCCAGAGGGATGCAAGTGCTGAGGGATGGGGGGGGGGGGGGGATGCTGCAAAATGTGTCTGAAGAAGCCGGGCAGAGAGACCACCGACCGACAGTGGCTGCCTCTGCCATCTCCTCACCGAGCATTTCTTGAAAGATGACGAAGCCAGTTGCACAAAGCCTTCAGCCGTTCGTGGCCAATGGGCTGCAGGGCAAGCGGAGGAAGGGCCTCCAGGAAGCAACGTCTCCTCCTTCAAGCGTTCCAGGGAGATGGCAACGGAGGCGCCCTGCTTTCCCTCAAGGCCAGCCTTCTGTGCCCGGCCCAGCAAGACGGGGTCAGCGTGGGACAGCTTCCACGGATGGGTGGGTTGGGGGCCTTGGGAAAGGGGCTCTTCCAGCCAAGGACGGTCCATCTCCTGCTTCCATCTCAAGCCAGTGTTCTAGGAAACCCAGAAGGGTGGAAACGTGCGCGGTGCCAGCCGAAAAAGGGAGCTGTTGCGTGCGGGGAGGACTAAACCAACTTCTTGGCCTCAAAGAAGCTCTTGAGGTGCCTCATCTGCCAAATGCCCGTCAGGATGAGGATGACCGTCTGGGCAATGGACCACCACAGCACCCGCTGGTTGGTGCTCTCGCTGGTCATGCGGAACCGCTCCTCCCGGTACTGAAAAGCAGATGACCAACGGGGGGGTGTCAGAGGGCAGCTGCCTTGCCCTTTCCCCGGAGGACAGTCAGTGCCGCCTCCCCCCCCTCCCTGGCAGCTCCTGTGAGCCTCAGCAGCCTGAGCACCGCCACGTGGCCCCGGCGGTGTCTCTGCGGGGGAGCCGCGTGTGAAAAGCGCCCCACCGCCCGTCCGAGGAAGGGCCCTCACCCTCTGGTAGTTCTGCTCCTTCTGGATCTGCTCCACTTGGTCCAGCAGCTGCCTGGCCCTCAGCTGCAGCTCCGTCAGCTTGTCCCTGGCCGCGATCTCCGGGTAGTTGTTGGCGTGCTCCCCGACCTGGATGTCCAGGTGGACCCTCTGCGGAGAGAAGGGGGCCCTCGTGGGTCAGCGCTGGGGCTGGGGCTGGGGCTGGGGCTGGGTCCGGCCTGGCCGCCTCCCTCCCTCCCTCCCTCCGGGTCCCCTGCCCTCCTTCCTTCCTTCCTTCCTCACCAGCTTCCCTCCGGCGAAGAGGGCCAGGCGGGTGGAGTTGGAGTGCAGGCAGATCTGGTGCTCGCCGGGGGTGTGCGAGGTGAAGGTGAAGCGCCCCTCGGAGCCGTACTGCCGCGAGAGGACCACCTGCCAATCAAGAGGAGAGAGGGAGGGGTCAGGGGGGGCGTGGCTCATCATGGCCCCGCCCCTCCATGGCCCCGGGCCCACCTTCCCATCCGGGTCCTTGACCTCCACCAGCATCCCCAGCCCCGGCGTCGAGGGCAGGAAGGCCTCCGAGTGCTTGTCCCACAGCTGCGTCCGGTAGTTCCCTGGAAGGAGGGGGAGGAGAGTGACGTCAGAGAGAAAGCCCCGCCCATGGCCACTCCCCCTCGCTCCCGCCCCCTCCCTCCCCGCCGCGCATGCGCACCGATGACCATGGTCTCGTCAGGGATCTCCTCGATGAAGCAGCGCTTCTCGGTCTCCCCGATGTGGAAGTAGAGCCCCAGCGCCCCGCGGGACCAAAGCAGCGGCAGCAGCAGCAGCGGCAGCATCGCCGGCAGCGCCTTCGCCTTCTTCGCCGGTCCCTCCGACGCCATGGACGCCTCTCTCTCCTCTCTCTGCAGCAGCACCAGCGCCGCCGCCACTGCGCATGCGCCGCCCGCCCGAGCGACCCGGAACCGGAAGGGAAGCCCCGCGCCTGCGCACTGCGCACTGCGCACTGGCCTCCTCCGCGGAAGAGCCCCGCCGCCGGCTCCGTCTCGGGAGTGTGGTCCGCTTGGCCCGAGTCAGGCTCTGGCTTCCTCCGCGGAGGAGGAGGAGGAGGAGAGAGAAGCAGGGGCCCTGCCGGCAGCCAAGGCCCCGGCCAGGCGCCCCCTTCCTCGTCCTGAGCGAGGCGCAGGCCCTGCCCCGGCCCTCCTGGCCCTCCTCCTTCCAGCCCACCGGGGTCCTTTGGGCTCCCTCCCTCCCTCCGGCGGAGAAGGTGGGACTAGGCCTCGCGCAGGGACTCCGCCTCCGCCTCCTCCTGCCGCCCATAAGTAGCCCCTCCGCGGGGAGGCCCTCAGCAGCAGCAGCAGCAGCAGGCAGGCGGGCTGGCAGTCGGTGCGTCCCTCCGTCCGTCCGTCCGTCCGCGGCGCCGGGGCCATGAAGGAGGAGGAGGAGGAGGAGGAGGAGGAGGCGCCCGGCGGTGCTGCTGGTAGGGCAGGCAGGACGGAGGGACAAAGGAAGGGGGCCCTCCCTCCCTCCCTCCCTCCCTTCCTTCTCTCCGCTGGGGCTGCCTCTTCCTGGGCCCCCGGCCAGCGGAAGCAGAGGGTCCCCGGCGGAGGAGAGGGAGAGGGAGGGAGAGAGGGGGCTCCTTCGGGCGCCATCCGCGACGCCCCCCCTTTCTCCTTCGATTGCCGCAAGAGGGCTTTATGCGGCCATTTCGGGGAAACTGGGTTCCAGCCTCCGGTGTTGCAAGGCAGATTGCAACACTCTCCAGAGTTAGGGGAAGTTTGGGGCCTTGCATAACGTTGGAGCCGGATGGCTGACTCCAGCGCTGACCGTGGCCCCGTCCCTCTTGTGCGGCCGCCGGGAGGGATCTCTGCAGGACCCTCCATCCCTCCCTCCCTCCCTCCCTCCCTCCAGGGCCGACCAGCCATGGGGGGCCCTTGCCGTTCCCTCCGGGGTGACCTTCTCTTCCTCCTCCTTTCCGTTCTCTCTCCAGAGGAAGCGGAGGCCGGGGTCCAGGTGGCCGTCTTCAGGTCCCGGTGAGTGTCCTGGGAGGCAAGGCAGGAGAGGCCTCCCACGGAGCCAGACGGAGCCACCGTGGAAGCAGACAGTGGCTCCCAGGCGGGGAATCCGTCCCAGGCCTGAGTCTGAACCTTCGTGGACCCATCCGGACCACTGGCCTCTACCCTAACCACGAATAGGGCTCTTCCTTTCAAGCCGCGGCTGAATCCGGATCCTCCGCCCGTCTGTCACGGGAGGCCAACCGTGCCTGGCTCCTGACAGCCGGGCGGCAGGCCTTTGCCCTGCCCTCCTCCTGCCTGGGAGGCCCCCGCTTTCCACTTGCAATCAGCTCCACCTTCCTTCCTTTTTGGAAGCGAGGGCTGCTGGGAGCATTTACGGGGGAGCTGTTGCCCGTGGGACCAGAAGGGATTTTCCTTTGAAAGGCAAACTTTGGTGTTTCAGGATCTGGGACGTCAACCAGAAATCCCTTTACCTGCAGGACAATCAGCTGGTGGCCGGATACCTGCAGGGCCCTAATTCTGCACTCGAAGGTCAGTCACTCCCGCTTTCCTGAAGCTGATCGTTGCAGAGGGAAAACGGTTCTCCCCATCGGCTGGCTGAACCCAGTCTGGTCAGGAAGGCACCTGGCCTTTTCCTGCTTGAGTACCCAGCAGCAGAGCCCTTAGGGACTCTGGGAGATTCCTTGGGGGATTTGCATCTTTCTTGACCCTTTTGGCTGAGCACAGCCCTCGAGACCCATGTGGCTGCCAACCCTCAGCCTCACCTGCCCCACAGGGTTGTTCGTGTGGGGCTGACGTGGGAGGTGGGGGGAACGGCAAAGCGTTCTGCTCTGAGCTCAGAGGAGGAAAAGAGGGGCCCCAATGCGGTCAAATGAACAAGTAAGTCAAAAATGCTCTCTCTCTCTCTCTATGCCATTTCCTACCCCCAGAGAAGATTTACTGGGTCCACAACCATGCCTTTGACCATGAGAAATTCCCTGTCATCCTGAGCATCCAGGACGGGCGGCGGTGCCTGGCCTGCTCCCCGGGTGCCTGGCCTGCCCTGCAGCTGGAGGTAAGCCAGGGAGAGAAGGCATGCGCCTCAAGCTCACTCATGGCTTGTGTCTGTGGCACCGCAGCACAAGAGGGTCCGCCTGGAAGGGTGCGGGTGCAAAGGGGTTGATTCTGAGCCTCTTCTTGCCAGTCAGTCCTATGGTGGGTTGCATCCCCATCCTGCAGCAGCTGCGCCCAGCGCTGCGTGGGAACAGAAAGGAATGGAAGCTGCCGCCCTGCCAGGCATCTTCCTCCCCACATTGCAAAGGTCAGCTCACAGGTTTCTCAGGAGGTGGAGAGCAAATGTTGAGAGGCTTCTCAAGGAGTGTTACATCAACAAAGGTGATCAGGGTGGCAACATTAGAGCTGGATTCAGTTCTGCCACTGGGACCTGAGGGGTCACGGTGGAGAAATAAGGAGCAAGGAGGCACATGGCAGGATTTTCAAGGTGCACCAAAGGCTCCCCCACCAGGATTCACGGCTCGGGGTGGATCTAGCATGGGAGAGGGTTGGCATCCCTTTGTCAAGCTGCCAGCCAATGCCACTGGGAGACCCACCGGTCCCCTTGTCCCTCACTCACAACAGCCGACAACCCTTTTGCCTCCTGGACGGAGGAGACCCCTTGGAGGGGAAGGTCTCCCTCTTCAAAGGAGGAGCCTGGCCCAGGGTGGCCACCCTTGCCCCGAAAGTGCCCCCTTCTGTTGCTGCAGCAGCAATAGTAGCGGGATGAGGGCACGGGCGTCACTCAGGCCCTGGGTTCCTTGTCCAGCTCCTCCCTCTCTGCCAGCCCCAGCGGGACACCAACGGCCGGGCCCTTGCGCCTGTCGCCTCTCCCCTTCCCCATCACCCTCGGAGGCCTCCCGCTAACTGTCCGCTCTTCCCTGCCTCAGAGCATCAACATCAGAGACCTAGAGAGAGACGGCCACGAGGCGTCGGCCCGCTTCACTTTCTTCCTCTCCAGCAGAGATGGGATCTGGCGGTTTGAGTCCGCTGCCCACCCGGGCTGGTTCCTCTGCACCTCCGCCAAGACCAGCGAGCCCCTCGGCCTCACCCGGGACCCCGGTCCCTCCCGCGTGGTGGACTTCTACTTCCAGCCTTGCTGAGTCCCCTTCCCCAGCGACCGTTCCCAGGCTCCCAGGGCCCAGAGCTGCTTCCTTTGCAGGCACCGGACACACCAGAGACCCACCCCTGGCCTCCGTCACCCCTTGGGAGATGGTTGAGGTGGGAGAGCCAGAAGTCCTATGGGCTCCAGGGCTGCACCAGGCGCTGTCCTGCCTGGCCCTTCCGTCGCTGCCCAAGCGCTGCGTCTCCAGAGTCGGCTCAAAGCAGGGCCCGGCACACTTTCCGGGATCCGGGGCCTCTTGTCTCTCGGTTGGCAGAGCGAGGAGAGGAGGAAGGGCCCTCGCCAAGGATGGTGCCTGGTTTACAGCATCTGCATCTGATGGGCATTTAACCTGGGCCTTGTTGGCTCCTTTTACTGTACCGAGTTTTATTTCTCCTGCTTTTAAGTATTGTACTGTTTTCGCTGTACTCCTTTCCATTGATTTTCTTACTGCTTGAAATGTGACTCATCCAACAGGAATACAACCAGTATTAAAAGGGTAATAATACACTCCTGCTCTTCCCTGGAGTTTCCTTCTGCGTGTTTCCTCCCTTTCTTTTTGTGGACTGTTTCCTGGGATGCGCTTCCTTCGGCCACGTGCCGTTTTGTGCATTTTGCCAACGTTCCTTTATTAACACTTGGTTTGTATAAAGTTTCCAAAAGCGAATAAAATCTTAAGCGGGACCCAAACGCTGCGTTTTGTGGGGAGGGCTGCAGAGGGACCTGGGGAAGAGCTTGGGTTCCCGCTGACAGGGAAGTCCCTCCCGAGGCCTCTCCCCGGAGCCTGGGCTCACCCTGGGACCAAAGGCATGGAGGCCCCTGCTCCGCTCTCCAGCCCTCCTTGGGGTGGACGGCGGGGCAACACTCTGCTGGGCTGGAGATGGGGGATGGAGGAGGCAGGCCCCGCAGGAAGGAAGGAAGGGAGGGAGGCCCACCCAAGCCCTCCAGTCCCGGCAGAGCTGGCCTTGGCCCAGGGCCACGAAGGCACAGAAGGAATGGGAGCCCACGGAGAACAGGTTCCTATGGGAGAAAGGCTGCCCCCTCGCCGGCCGAAGGGCCCCAGAAAGAGGAAGGAAGGAGGCCCGAGGGAGGGAGGGAGGGAGGAGGAGCTGCCCCAGTTGTTCCGGCTGCGGTGGCTGCTGCTGCTGCTGCTGCTGCTGCTTCCTGTCCAGAAAAGAGAAGTCGGGAGCGGCGAGGCCCGGAGGTCAGCGGCCTCGGAGCAGGGAGCCAGGGACCAGGGCAGGGCAGGGCGCCTGGGCCTCCTTCCTCGCAGCGCACGCACCGGTAGGATCCCTCCCTCGCTCCGTCCGCCGCCAAGAGCCGCTTCAAGCCGGAGGAGGAGGAGGAGGAGCGGGGTCCGCAGAGAGGGACCGAGGGGCAGCAGCAGCAGCAGCAGCAGCAGCAGGAAGGCCCCGAAGGAGGAGGAGGCGCAGCAGGGGCCCCGGAGAGACCAGTCCACCGCCCTCCCTCCCTGGGCCCCGGAGGACCGAGGGAGGGAGGGAGGAAGAGTGGGGCCTCTTCCTCCTCCTCGTGGGGCCCCTGGCGCCCCTCCTTCACCCTGGACCCCAGGAAGGAAGGAAGGAAGGAAGGAAGGAGAGCGGGGGGGGCGGCGAGGGTCCTTCCCAGGAGCTGGAAGGAAGAAGAAGAAGAAGAAGAAGGAGGGAGGATTCAGGAAGGGAGGAAGGAAGGGCCGGAGGACTGGAATCGTCACTCGGGGCCCCTCCCCGGACAGGAAGCGGAAGAGCTGCCCCCGCCCGTCCCCCGGGGGCCCTTCCGCTTCCGCTTCCGCCGCGTCCGTCTCCGGTCAGGCTCCGACCGGCGCCCCGGGCCCCCTCCCTCCCTCCCTCCCTCCCTGCCTCTCACTTCCTGTTCCCCGACGGAGACCGGCCAGCGGCCCCTCCTCCCGGGCCTCCCTCCCTCCCTCCCTCCCTCCCAGGAGACCCTTCCTTCCTTCCTTCTTCCCGACTCGGGCCCCGGCTCTTGAGAGGGAGGGAGGGAGGGAGGGCCCTTCTGGCCAGGCTCCCCGTCCTCCTCCTCCTCCTCCTCCTCCTGGAGGGCCTGGGCCCCCGCTGCCCGGACGGAGGGAGGGAGAGAGGGGGGGGCCTCCGCTGGGCCCTTCCTTCCTTCCTTCCTTCCTTCCCTCCCTCCCTGGGAGCGTGGCCCTGCAGCCCCTTCCAGCGGTCCCTTTGGAGCACATCTCCTGCCCCAGGGACCCCCGGCCCTTCGCTGGGATGCCTGGGGGCTCTCCGGTGCTGCTGCTGCCCTCCCTCCCTCCCTCCCTGCCTCTCACTTCCTGTTCCCCGACGGAGACCGGCCAGCGGCCCCTCCTCCCGGGCCTCCCTCCCTCCCAGGAGACCCTTCCTTCCTTCCTTCCTTCCTTCCTTCTTCCCGACTCGGGCCCCGGCTCTTGAGAGGGAGGGAGGGAGGGAGGGAGGGCCCTTCTGGAGGGCCTGGGCCCCCGCTGCCCGGACGGAGGGAGGGAGAGAGGGGGGGGCCTCCGCTGGGCCCTTCCTTCCTTCCTTCCCTCCCTCCCTCCCTCCCTCCGTCCCATCAGGACCAGGCGCCCCCCCTCCCTCCCTGGGAGCGTGGCCCTGCAGCCCCTTCCAGCGGTCCCTTTGGAGCACATCTCCTGCCCCAGGGACCCCCGGCCCTTCGCTGGGATGCCTGGGGGCTCTCCGGTGCTGCTGCTGCCCTCCCTCCCTCCCTCCCTCCCTTCCTCCGAGGGGCAGGAGGGGAAGGGGCCGGGTGCCCACGTAGCCCTTTGCGGCTGGGGAGGGTCCAGCGTTTCGTGCCTTGCCTTCCGTTAACCCCGCGTTTGCCTTTGTGCTTCCTCTCTTCCAGGGCAAGCGGAGGGCCACGCGATGACGCGCCTCCTTCCTCGGCCGGGATCGAGAGCTCGGCCGGACCTTCTCCGGAGGCTTCCGTGGTGAAGCTGAGCATGGAGCGCTCGGGCCCAGGCCGCCAGTCCAGCCTCGGGGACGTCTTGGCCGGCTACGGAGGAGGAGAGCCGGGCTGCGGCCCCGGAGGCTCCTCTGTGGACCCCCTCGCCCCCCGCGATGGACCCCCGGCCGAAAGCAGGGCCGCCCCTCTCTCCTTGTGCCCAGAAGACCTCCACGGCTGGCTGGCCGGCTGGGAGGGCAGGCGAGGCTGTGCCCGGCCGGATCGGAGCCCTGCCAAGGAGTCCGTCAACGAAGACGCCGCTCCTCCTCCTCTTCCGGGGGACCCAGACGCCGAGGAGCTGCCCGGGGAAGGCCGCCTGCCCCCAGGGAGCCCCAGGAGGCGGGAGAGGGGCCCGGGTGATGCCACGCAGGCCCTCTTCCATGCCAGCATCTGCCAGGCCCAGATGTGCGTCCTGGACCTCCAGGGAGAGATCGACAGGAAGGAGATGACGGAGCTCCCAAAGAGTTTCCCCCTGAGTCCTACCCAGGAGGTGCCAGGGCTGCCCTTGGTGCGAGATTCAGCTCTCTCCCATCAGCCTTTGCTCCTGGACACAGACAGCGGGGAGGAGGAGGAGGAGGAAGAGGAAGGCTTGTCTGAGGAGGAGGAGGAGGTGGAAGGCCTGTTTTATGACAACCCCCTTTTCCAAGAGAGTCCTGGCCCTGCAAGAAGCACCAGCCTTGAAGAACCAGCCCTGGGGGGCCAGCAAGAAGGACACTCTCTGGGCCTCAGAGATGGGACCCACGGCAGCAGCCTCTTCTCCAGGGAGCAGGGGGTTTGCCAGGCGCCTGTGCCAAAGGACCCTCCAGCCAGCGACCCTCGCCCTGCAGGTGCCCCCGGCTCTTTCCTGAGCAGCCTGCCCCAGTACCGGTCCCTGTCCCCGCTGGTGATCACAGAAGGAGAGCCGGAGGCTTCCCAGGAGGAAGAGGAGCCGGAGCAGGGCCTTGAGGTGAGGGAGCAGCGGAGCTCAGCCTGGCGTCTGGGGCCTTGAGAGAGCAGAAGAGGGGCAGGCTCAGCCTCAAGTGGGCAGGCGTTCTTGCCCTCTGCCTGGCAGTGGAAAGGCAGGCTGCTCCTTGGGTGGCGGGCAGGGGATCCAAGCAGTGACCCACCTCTTCCTCTGCCTTTCTGCAGGCCAAGGAACACTTCCCAGCCGGGACAGCTCACAGCCTCCCCAGAAGTGTTTCTGAGAGCCCAGATTCAGGTGAGTCCTGTCTCCGGGGGGGCTGTTGTGGCCAGGGGCGTGTGGAAGCATTCACGCCAATGTGGAGAGGGAATGGCAACATACCCCCCTCATCCAGAAGGCATGGGGAGGTACCAGGCCTGTCTCTCCCTCTCATTTCCTCCCCAGGTACTGATCCAACCGCCCAAGGCCTCCTTTTTTCCACCTGCAGCACTTCCCTGATGTCAGCGCTGCTGCAGGAGGCTCCCGAGCGCCATACCACCCAGCAGCCCCCTCCATCTCCCAGAGAATGCGGACGGACAGTTCCCCTTATCACCCCAGTGCCTTTGCCTCTTGCTGTGGAATGGGGTCCCTGGCGCAAGGAGCCCGAGCCCCAGGCCTCATTCTGCAGCTTCCAGTCGCCCTCCTGCGCACGGCCCAAGGAGCTCGGAGGAACTTCCTGTCTGCGGGAGGGAGCCTGTGCGCATGATCGACGCCCTGCTTTGCTCAGTGGCCCCGGAAGGAAGCTGGAGGAAGACTCAGTGGAAGGGTTTGTGGTGGTTGAGTTGCCCACTGGAGCAGCTGAGGGAGGTGGCAGAGACGAGGAGGAGGAAGAGCCAGCTGCCCAGCAGCAGAAGTAAGTTTCCTCCGCACGGGGGGCCCGGCAGGCCACTTCCCTCCACGCCCCACAATGTCCTCCTGCTGCGGTTGAGGACTGAGCGAAAGGCCTGAGCAGGAAGGCGGTGAGGGTGGGGGAGGCAGTAGCGGCGGCAGCAGCTTCCTGTGAGCAGGTTAGGCCTTGAGCGTCCCCCCCCCCGGCCCCAGCTGTGTGCCATGCTTGTTCCACCTGGCCTCCTGGCATCTCTTAGGGCCTCCAGGGCCTTTTAGATCTCAAGGGAAGAAGGGTGTTCCTCTGAGTCAGGGCAGCCGGCAGGACTCAGACCCTGCGCGGTCCCCATAGAGAGAGGTTTTCGGCTGATCTCTCTTCAGCAACAGCAGCAGCAGCCATCTTCTTTTTTGAGGGTGTTCAGGGGGTCCTTCTGTCTCCACACCAATTGGCCGTGTTGGAAGAGGTGGTTTTTCCCATAGGCAATCTGCCCAGCTGGACACCTGGCTGGACACCTGGCCATCCATTCTGACCTGTCTCTCGGCAGAGACTGCCTCGCAGCATTCTTCTGGCCCCCAAGGAGCCCTCCGTACGGCCTCAGGCTTAGATGTGGCTGATGGGGCAGGCTCAGGAGGACCGACTGCCTGATGAATTTGAAACAGATGGCTCCCTGGGGGCAAAAAGGGAAGCTCAAGGTTGCCTGCCCCATAAGGGTCATCCCATCAGGCAAGGTTGGCCAGCAGCTCTGGGGCTGCCAGGCGTCCAGGGCCAGGAGCCAGGCTGGCAAGTCAGCTGGGGGTGAGTGGAAGAGGAAGCCTCTGAGCCCCTCCTCAAAAGGAGAGAGTGGCCAAGTGGCAGCACCCAGTGTGTGTGTGTCTGTGTGTATTTGTGCAGTCTTTGCCCATATGCCCTCTCGGGGGGCCCTGTCACTGAACTGGGTGGGTGGGGGGTCCAGACTGCAGGAGCGGGAGGGAAGAAAATGGGTCTCCCTCAGCCCTTCATCCCTGATGCACAGCCACCTGCCTGCTGTCCCTGCCCAGTTCTGCAAAGGGAGCTCAACACGGGCTGAAAGAGGGCAGAGGGGTTGGCCTAGGGTGGCTTTTGGGTCTTTATACCCCTTAGCCTTTCCTTGCTTAAAGGAGCTGCCATGCTGGGGCCACCCCATTTGCAATGCATTTTCTGAGTTCTTCCCTCTCTTTCTCTCCCCCATCCCCCTGTAGTTGCCTCCAAGGCCTCTCTGGAAATCCTGGGCACATGGCGCTGGACCCGGGCACCAAGGAGCAAGCTCAGCCTGAGAGCAGCCCGCTCTTTGCCAACGGCACCTCCGGGGACCAGGCAGCTGCCCTGCGTCTAGCTACCCGCCTCTACCACCTGGATGGCTTCAAGAGGTCTCAAGTGGCCGCCTTCCTCCGGAAGAAGTATGACTGTAGGATGGTCTGATGGGACCCTCACCCTATACACACGCCATCCTCTTTCCTGCATCCCCCTGACTGTTTCCTTTGTGTTTGCCCACAGCAATGAGTTCAGCCAAATGGTGGCTGAAGCCTACCTCTCATTCTTCCACTTCCAGGGACAGCCACTGGATCAGGCCCTCAGGTAAGGAGGGATCCCTATTGCATGCAGTTCTCGTGGAGAGGGCTGCTGCATCTTTGGGTGGTGGAACCAAACATCTGCTTGCTGGGGGGGGGGGGAGATGACCAAGGACAGACAGTACATAGTGGAGGACCCCTTCTGACCCCCTCATTGGTCAACTTTCCAGAAAGAACTAAACAGTCCGTCAGACACCCCCTCCCCACCCTCCCATATGCCTCCTTGGTAGCAGTTGCCACAGAGCCCCGCTTCCTCTACTCCTGTGACACCAACCTTCCCTCCTTGGGGTGTCCTTGGTTGAGGGGTGCCTTCCTGCATCTGCCCAATGGGCTCTGTGGTGTCAGAGAGCGTGAGATCCCAGTGGAGAAGAGCCAGGCCAGGCAGATGTGTGTGGAGTGGGTGGGTTGGTGGGCTTCTCCCTCCCTTCCTTTCTCTCAAGGGATCCCCCCCCCCAGGTCATTCCTGAAGGCATTTGTGCTCACTGGGGAGACCCAGGAGCGTGAGCGGATCCTCCAGCATTTCTCCCAGCGCTATCACAGCTGCAATCCGGAGGCCTTTCTCAGCCCAGGTAAGTGTTACTCCCCCTGCCCAGAACAAGGATTGTGGAAAGGGGGCTTCCCCACCACACCTTTTGGAGATGGGAGTCTCTTTCAGGCTGGGCAGGTGCGGGGGAGGGATTGGGGACGGGGTTCTTCAGGGCAGTGGGGAGGAGACTGGGAGGCGCTGGTGGCATCGCTCTCGTGGTCCTGGGGGTGGGGTGGGGGGCGAGGCAAGGGTCTCCAGATTTTCTTTCAGTGCCTTGGCTTCCTCCATCCTCCACAGACGCTGTGCATACCCTCGCCTGTGCCCTCATGCTCCTCAACACTGACTTGCATGGGCAGGTAAGGGGGCCGGTCCAGGCTGGGCCAAGGGGGTCTCCCATGTGGCTTAAGGGGTAGGTGTGGAGCTGAAGCTTGGGCATTGGGGTGGGGCTGGTGGGGAGAATGAAGCTGAAGCGGGGGCCTGGGGGCTGTCCAGTGGCCATGTTCATGCAGCTGGTGGTGGTGGTGGAGGTGCCAGGGTGCCACCTTATCCCACTGTTGCTCATATCCCTTCTCCACTGAAGATCATGGGTTCGCCTGCAAGGGAAGGGGGTGCATGGCCTGTGTATGGGTTGTTGATGCCTGAAAAAGCGTCCTCCTCCTTCTCTTTCCCTTTCCTCCTCCTGGCCTATGGGAGAGAAGAAGGTTGGCCGGAGCATGTCTTGCCAGGCCTTCCTCAACAACCTGGATGGTCTGAATGACGGGCAGAACTTCCCCAAGGAGCTTGTGAAGGTACCTGAGAGCAGCAGTGGTTGAAAGGGGGTCAAGGGGAGGCTCCCTGGGGCCAGGGGGATTGTGGAAGGAAGGTGCCCCTGGCCCCAGTCTTCCAGGTGTGGATTCTGGATGCCGTTCTGTGGTGAGGGAACAAGCCTGGGATAGCCCAGATGTGCGTGGGGGTCTACAGGGGTATGCTGACCTCTCTCATCCTCGGTTCTCTCTCTTTCTCCCTTTCCCCCAATTTCTCTTCTTCTCATTAGGGCCTGTATCACTCCATCCGCCAGGAGAAGCTGCAGTGGGCTGTGTAAGTGACATGGTTGCTGGGGGGGGGGGGTTGCTGCACAGCTGGAGGTTTACTTATTCTTGGGGCTGCGGGGGGCACCCAGACTGTGTGTCCACATGAGTCCTAAATGTCCCAGCAAGGGCACTCACCCATAGGCTGCTTCTTGTTTCCCCACCCCACCCCCTGGGTCAAGGAGACAACTCAAAAAGGGATGGAGACATCCTTGGGTGGCACTTTCTGGAAAGGCCTTGAGCCCACATGTGCCATTTGGCATCTGTAAGGTCCCTGGAGGCCCATATAATTTTGGCTCCCGTCTTCCATGCTTTTCTTGCCAGCCAACGAGGCCCCTGCTCTTTTCTGCAGGGATGAGGAGGAGGCTTCTGGTACCCCCACGAGGCTCCGGCCCCCCTCGGCCTCCAGCCAGAAAAAGAGCAACCCCTTCCTGACATTGTTGCACGACCCAGGCACTCAGACATACCGCCAGGGCCTGCTTGCCCGCAAGGTCCACGCGGAGGCAGATGGGAAAAAGAGTGAGTGTGGCTGCGTGAGGGGCAGGTGGGGAGAGAGGTGGGCATACGGCCCTGTCTTGGCTTGGCCAGTGCTCAGCTCCTGGCCCACGTGGGGCTGCGGGTGGGTGATTGACTCTCTTGCCCCGCATGTGGGTTGCCCCTTGCAGGGAACAGAGGGGGCAGGAAAATGGTCCAGGCCCACCCGTATCAGAGGCCCCCCCCTCCAAAATTCCCAGGTGTGGGGTGTCTGAGGGCACCTGCCCTGTCTGACCCTCCCTGCCCCACTTCCCTCCACAGCACCCTGGGGCAGGAGAGGCTGGAAGAGTTTCCACACTGTCCTGAAAGGGACCGTGCTATATTTCTTTAAGGTAAGTGCGGGGGGCAGGATCCCCAGGAAGCCCAAAACTTCCGAGAGGGGCTGAAGACACTCCCATCTCCTTCCAGAAGAGCAAAGGGGGAGGATGAGATGCTGGTGGGGGGCCCCTATTTTTTTGGAGCCCAGGATCCTCAACCCTGTGGTTTGTTGTCCTGAAAGGGACCGTGCTATATTTCTTTAAGGTAAGTGCGGGGGGCAGGATCCCCAGGAAGCCCAAAACTTCCGAGAGGGGCTGAAGACACTCCCATCTCCTTCCAGAAGAGCAAAGGGGGAGGATGAGATGCTGGTGGGGGGCCCCTATTTTTTTGGAGCCCAGGATCCTCAACCCTGTGGTTTGTTGGCCTCAGACCGGTGCTCACTTTGTCTTGGGGTCTCCTGCCTGCCCTGGCATGTCAGCTTTGTATCTGTGTGTGTGAGCCCATTCCCTTCCATTTGCATCTGTTGTGTCCCCCCACCCACCCCCCAGGATGAGAACTGGACAGAGGCCTTGGAAGAGCCCGTTGGGGTGCTCCATGCCCTGGCAGAGCGGGCCATAAAATACACCAAGCGGCCCCACGTCTTCCGGCTGCAGACAGCTGACTGGAGCATCTTCCTCTTCCAAGCCCAGTGAGTCACCGCAGGCCCCCGGTGGCCTTTGGCATCCTATTCCTCTTGGTCGATGTGGGGGTCCAACCTCCCTCACCCCACTTCCAGACCACTTCTGCCCCCCCTCCTCTTGGCTCTGCTTGGGGGGCTCCCCAGTTGAACTTCCTGGGGAAAGCAGGACTGCAGTTCAGAGGGGAGCATTTGCCACTGGGATGGTGGGCAAAAGAGCAGCCTCTCGATGATTCTCACAGCGTTAGGGCAGCAACAGGCACAATAACCATTGTCCGTCCTCAGGAAACAGTGCTTCTTCCCCCGTTGCACTTTGTGTGCCTTTTTAGATGGCTAACAAACAGCCTCACTGTTCTCTTCATACCAGCCGTAGGGGGTTGTTTGGGTGAAAGAGAGAGGAGTGCAGCAGGGCCTGGCGGAGGCCAGGATGAGTTCACCTCACCTCAGAGCCTGTTTAGCGACTGCTCTGGGCAAGTCATTGCTCTGGGAAACTGGCCTTGGGGTTTGGCTTCCGTCTTCCAGAACTGCCATTTGATATGCAGCTGCTCATCATAATGGTATATGCTCAATGGCAGCCTGCAGGATCCCAGCCCTGTCTGGTACTTTCCCAGCTCAAGACCTGTCAAAAGTCATCCCGCCATCACTCTGCAGAGATCCATCTCCCTGGCTCCTGAGTGGTTGCCATCAGTTCCCTTGTTCAGACAGGGTTTCCCTGTAGCGAAAGAGCCTCCTTGGAGCCCCACTTTTGGTTGCTTGGCTGGAGATGTGGGTAGAGAACCCGCTGGGTGCTGATGGGGCCCCTCTGCCTTTCCCCAGAACTGCGGAGGAGATGAGTTCATGGATTTCCCACATCAACCTGGTGGCTGCCATGTTTTCCTCGCCTCCTTTCCCAGCGGCTGTGGGATCCCAGCGGAAATTCACTCGGCCCATCCTGCCGACCGCACCCTGCAAGAACTCTCTGGTGAGACCTTTGGGGGCCACTGTCTTGAGGGTGTTCCTGCTCTGTGGGCATGCGCTTCTGAAGGCAGTGTGCCACAGAAGTGGCAGGAGGAGATGAGAGGATTGGTCCCTTGCAAGCTCTGAGCCCATCTCCCCTTCCTTCAAGTGTGTTGCAGGGAGGCGATGGTGGCTTCCTCTTCCTCACCAGTGTCTTCTTCCTTTTCTCTTAGTTATTATTGCCCCATCTTCTCCTCCAGTGCCTCCTTCTCCACATGCAGCCTCCGTGACGGGCAGCCTAGAGCCCACTGTGTGCGGCCCCATGTGCTGCCGCCACAGCAGTGGGAAAGGTTTGCTCCGGGGCTCCGGGGCTGCCCTGAGGGTCCCTGGTGTGCTGCTGCTGGTGGTGAGGGGGCTTTGGGTCGCCCGAGGAGGCCAGGTCCTGACCACATTCTCTCTGCCCTGGAAGGAGGACCAATACCAGGCCCACGAGGGCTACATGGACAAGGCCTCTGATGACCTCCGGGAGCTCCAGCGAAGCCTCCCAGAGAAGCGTAGCCGTGGTCAGGACCTGGAGGAGTACCAGCTCAGAAAGGAGTACTTGCTGTATGAGGTAGGCTGGGACCCTGGGGCCAAGTGGTCTCTCAGACCTCCATCCTTTCCCTCAGATGGCAGCGAGTGAGGGCAGAATTTGAAGCTAGTTGGTTCTGTGTCCTTGGCAGGGGAATATCAGTTCTCCTCCTCTTGCTCCTGCCTCTAGTCAAGGGAGCATCTTATTTTTCTTACAGTGCCAGCCTTGTGCTGTAGGCCAGGCCATCCCCACTCAACCAGTCACGCTTTCCTTCCTTTTGTGTTTGTTGCGCAGAAGCGCCGGTACGAGGCTTACCTCCGGCTCTTGGAGGTGAAGCTCAGCTGTGCCGCCACTGAGGCCTCAGAGGACCCGGACCAGTGGGCTGCTCACCTGAGGGAGGCAGCCGAGGCGGGCAGCTGCCCTGGCCTGCAGAAGTCCCACTCCAGCCCCTCCCTGAACGTGGAGGGCCCCCCCGCGGCCCCCGCCGGGGCCAAAGTGAAGCGGAACATCTCGGAGCGCCGGACAGTTCGCAAGATCATCCCCAGGCGCAACAAGCACTTGCTGTGACCGGACACCTGTCGGCAACAGCCTATTCTCCGGGGCCAAGTCCTTCAGATTAGGAAAGGGGCTGCGCAGCAGGAGGATGTTTCACTTGCAGCATGGCTTGGCGGGTCAGCGGCCCCAGTGCCTCACTGACCAGCCAGAGCCAAGCCCCTGACACCCCTCCCCAGAGACGGACTCCTCGGGGCTGGCCTTCTGCTTTGCCTTGCCAAGGCTTCCAAGACTCAGGGAAAGTGTCCTGCCACCCAAGGCAGGCTCTGGTGGGCCACGGGGTGGGCTCTGTCTCCCCCGTGTACTGCTGGGATCTTTGTGCAATAAACAGGACTGCTGGACTGAAGTCAGGCTGGATCTTGGGGACTCTGCTTGGCTGGTTCTGGGCCCCATCCTGTTCCCTGGGGGGGGGGGGGGGTTTGGGGGGTGCCCTGGTGCCATTGAAGTAGTCCTGGGGGGGGGGCATGCCTTTCTAGCTGCCAGGCTCCACGGAGAGGCCTGTGCTCTGCCACCCTAATGCCCCCGACTTTGGCCCTGGGCTGGGAAGCCAGTCACAAGGTCCAGAGGGCAGCCCAGGAGGCCAAGGGCTAGCTGTGGCTGGCCGGTTTCTTAGGAGAGATGCCTCCTTGGCTGTGGGAGCGGCCTTCCAGGAATGGGGGAAATGGTAAAGAGCCCCAGGGGGGCTGCCTTGGCCAGGAGGGTCTCAGGGGCCAGCACCCCTCCTGCTGCAAGCAAGGGCTGCTGCTTTCTGCTGCACCCGCTTCCTCTGAGCCCCCCAGGAAATGGGCAGCAGGAGGAGGAGGAGGAGGGGCAGAAGGCTCTGTGCGGAAGGGGCAGCCCCACCTGGCCAAGAAGAAACAGGCTTCTCTCTGCAAGAGTCTTCTTGGGGACCATGAGTGCCTTCCTCTGAGGCTGAGAAAGTGTGACCCCGGCTTCCCAGATTCACACACCCAGAGAAGGGGGCTCTCTTGGCAGGGTGCCTTCAGGGGAGATTGGTCACGCCAAGCTTCCTCGGGCTGAGAGATGTGCCCTGGTCTCTGGACAAGGGACTAACACAGCACCTATTCTATGTAGCATCATAGGAACCTGGAGTTGGAAGGGACCCCAAGGGCCACGCGGTCCAGTGCCCTTTTGCCATGCAGGAACGCATACGATCCTAGAGATGGAAGGGACCCCGAGGGCCATCCAGTCCCAATCAAAGCATCCCCATTGACAGACATGGGCAAGCCAGCCTCTGCTTAAAGACCTCCAAGGAAGGAGATTCCATTATAAATAAATAAATGACAAATAATATAAAATGAAAAATAAAATAATTCAGGGTCGAGGTTAGAATTAGGGTTTTTATTTGGGGTATTATTTAATTTTTTGTTTATAAATGTATTATTTAATTTTTTTAAATGTTATTTTATAATTATAATTGAAAGCCTGCCTTCTGAGAAATAAAAAGAAAAGTAAACAGAATAAAAATAACAAAATGAAATCAATTAATTTTTTAAACATTAAAAATATAAAAATAAAATCGGAATATGAAGAAATGTTTATTAAAACAATGTAATAAAATTAATAAATGTAAGTACAGAATTGAAAACAGAAAAATTATTTAAACTATAAAATTAAATAAGTAATGAAAAATTAAATTTTAAGATAAGTTAAGATAAAATTTATAAGAAACAAAATAAAGTTAAAATTAAAGTAAAACAACAAAATAAATAAGTCAGTAAAGAGGCTTCTACACAGAGCATCTCTGTTTTGTTTTTGTTTTTACTCTAATTGGGAATAATTATAATGTAGAATGTTTGTTAAAGTATTGGGAATTTATATATTATGATAGGTAACCCGCCCCCCGGACTGTGTACTACATAATGTTCTAAATGTAATTCTATGAGATCCATTAAGGACAGACACCTGTATGTAATATTTTCAAAAGTTTTAATTTGTATTTTATTCATGATTAATTTGAGGATAAGAGTCAAATACTACTTGATCGTCGCCCGCCCCTCCCTTCCATTTGACTTCCCTTTAAAGACGCCAGAAACTGTCAGAAAAATGGTGTCATGCCTCAGTTGAGCCACAGGAGGGCGCCTCCGCCCTTTAATTCCAAGAACGTCACGGTGACGTTCTAGGAAATCGTCTCAGAGGGCCTGATCCAGAGTCCATCCTATTTTTCCGGACTCGGATAGGCGTGGCCGGAAGTGCCTGCGTGGCCTTCCCCGTCTTCCGCGCAGGCGCACTGCTTTCTTTCTCCATGGCGACGCTCTAGGCAATCGTTCGCTCTCGGAGAGCCGGCCCTCTAAGTCGGATTTCCTAGAAAGTATCCTTGTGACGCAAAGCCTTCCGTCATTCAGCAGCTGGCCCTCTAAGTTGGGCTTCCTAGACTGTCTCCATGGGGACGATCTAGACTCTCCTCACTCTCTGGCAGGCTCCGAGACGGTCATTCCTAGACTGTCCCCATCAGGGCACTCTGGGCCTCTGCACTCGGAGGGCCGGCCCTGATTCAGGCTGACGTTGCATCCGTTGGAATGAAAGGGCCGAGGAGAAGCGCCTGGAGCTCCCTATCGCCCTCCTGTGGCTCAACTGAGGCATGACAACGTTGAAGGAAATTAAAGCCGCCTTTTTCTATGGGAGGCAAATGGGAAGGAAGGGCGGCCGAGGAGGTGCCTTCGGCGTCCCTGTGTCGACTCTCCGGTATTTTAAAGCGAAATGATTTAATTTGTATTTTACGTAGTAAATATAAATTAAATTATAAAATAAAATGGAATAAAAATGAAAAAAAAACATTTCAAAAGAAATAAAAATGAAAGAAGACAAATATATATTAGATATATATTGGCTTATTGCATTTTTATTTGTTTTAAAATATTTTTTTCATTTTTATTTCATTTTACTTTATAATTATAATTTAAAGGCTGATATGAAATATAAAATAAAATATCTAAAAATTAAAAAAATTAAAGGAAAATTAAAGTAGAATATTTTTAAATAATTAAAAATACTAAATAATATAAGTAAAATAATTTTAAACATTAAATTTAATATTAATTGACAGATAATATAAAATGTAAAATTAAATGAATCAGGGTTGGGGCCAGGGAGAGTGCCAGGGTCAAGGTTGGGTTTTTATTTTATGTCTTATTTCATTTTTATTTCTTAAAAAAATTCATAATTATAATTGAAAGGCCGTCTGTCTGAGAAGGATTCAAAGGAAACCAAAGGCAAATTAAACAGAATAAACACTACTTGTTGGACTACAACTCCCATCAGCCCCCAGCAGAGCCAAGAGTGGGGTGGAATGAGAATGTGAGAGAAATGCTTTTTGGGAAACTGTTTCTGCAATAGTGGGAGTCTCTTATGGTCATGAGGCCGAGCAGCCAGCTCTGAGGAGGGCCTCATTTGGACATGACCCAGCCCCACAGTCCTAGAGAGGCCCCGATTTACCTATTTGGCGGCGGGGGGGGGGGGGAGATCCAGCCCCAGAGTTCACCAGAGGCCCCAGTCTACATATTTAGGGGGAAGACCCAGCCCCACAGTCCTCCGGAGGCCCCGGTCTATCTCTTTGGAGGGAAGCGCCGGGAAGACAGTCCTCCGGAGGCCCCAGTCTCTCTGTTTGGGGGGAAGCGCCGGATGACAGTCCTCCGGAGGCCCCGGTCTATCTCTTTGGGGGAGGAAGCGCAGGGGGACAGTCCTCCGGAGGCCCCGGTCTATCTCTTTGGGGGGGAAAGCGCAGGGGGACAGTCCTCCGGAGGCCCCGGTCTATCTCTTTGGGGGGGAAAGCGCAGGGGGACAGTCCTCCGGAGGCCCCGGTCTATCTCTTTGGGGGGGGGAAAGCGCAGGGGGACAGTCCTCCGGAGGCCCCGGTCTATCTCTTTGGAGGGAAGCGCCGGGAAGACAGTCCTCTGGAGGCCCCAGTCTCTCTGTTTGGGGGGAAGCGCCGGATGACAGTCCTCCGGAGGCCCCGGTCTATCTCTTTGGAGGGAAGCGCCGGATGACAGTCCTCCGGAGGCCCCGGTCTACCGCTTCGGGGGGGGAGGCGACGAGGGACAGTCCTCCGGAGGCCCCGATCTATCTCTTTGGGGGAAGGGCCGGGAAGACAGTCCTCCGGAGGCCCCGGTCTATCTCTTCGGGGGAGAAGGCGCTGGGGGAAAATATCTCCGGGGGGCCCAGTCTACCTCTTCGGGGGAAGGCGCTGGAGGACAGTCCTTCGGAGGCCCCAGTCTATCTCTTCGGAGGGAGGCGCTGGGAGATAGTTCTCCAGAAGCCCCAGTCTACCTCTTCGGGGGAGAAGGCGCTGGGGGAAAATATCTCCGGGGGGCCCAGTCTACCTCTTCGGGGGAAGGCGCTGGAGGACAGTCCTTCGGAGGCCCCAGTCTATCTCTTCGGAGGGAGGCGCTGGGAGATAGTTCTCCAGAAGCCCCAGTCTACCTCTTCGGGGGAGAAGGCGCTGGGGGAAAATATCTCCGGGGGGCCCAGTCTACCTCTTCGGGGGAAGGCGCTGGGGGAAAATATCTCCGGGGGGCCCAGTCTACCTCTTCGGAGGGAGGCGCTGGGGGACATTTCTCCGGAGGCCACAGTCTACCTTCTTGGAGGGAGGCGCTGGGGGACAGTCCTCCGGAGGCCCCGGTCTATCTCTTTGGAGGGAAGCGCCGGATGACAGTCCTCCGGAGGCCCCGATCTATCTCTTTGGGGGAAGGGCCGGGAAGACAGTCCTCCGGAGGCCCCGGTCTATCTCTTCGGGGGAGAAGGCGCTGGGGGAAAATATCTCCGGGGGGCCCAGTCTACCTCTTCGGGGGAAGGCGCTGGAGGACAGTCCTTCGGAGGCCCCAGTCTATCTCTTCGGAGGGAGGCGCTGGGAGATAGTTCTCCAGAAGCCCCAGTCTACCTCTTCGGGGGGGAAGGCGCTGGGGGAAAATATCTCCGGAGGCCCCAGTGTACCTCTTCGGGGGGGGGGGAGGAGCTGGGGGGACATTTCTCCGAAGGCCCCGGTCTACCTCTTCGGAAGAAGCGCTGGGAGATAGTTCTCCAGAAGCCCCAGTCTACCTCTTCGGGGGGGAAGGCGCTGGGGGAAAATATCTCCGGAGGCCCCGGTCTATCTCTTCGGGGGGGAAGGCGCTGGGGGAAAATATCTCCGGAGGCCCCAGTCTACCTCTTCGGAGGGAGGCGCTGGGGGACATTTCTCCGGAGGGCCCAGTCTACCTTCTTGGAGGGAGGCGCTGGGGGACAGTCCTCCGGAGGGGGAGGTTTACCTCTTCGGGTGGGGGGGGAGCCGCGGGCGGAGAGTCCTCCGGAGGCCCCGGTCTACCTGTCTAGACAGTCTAGGAAATCCGTCTTAGAGGGCCAGCCCTCCGAGCGCGGACGGGTATATCGTCGCTACGTGACGTGTTAGGAATTGGCGTCAGAACGTAAGTCGAAGGGGCGAGGCTACGCAGGCACTTCCGGCCACGCCTCTCCGAGTACGGAAGAAAAGGATGTACTCTGGGCCCAGAGTCCAACCTGTTCTTCCGGACTCTGATAGGCGTGGCCGGAAGTGATGCGTTTTCTCGGCCCGTCCTCCGCGCAGGCGCAGTCTTTCCTTTCGCCATGGCGACGCTCTAGCCAACCCCTCTCGGAGGGCCGGCCCTGATTCAGGCTGACGTTGCACGTCTTTGAATGAAACGGCCGAGGAGAAGCGCTGGAGCTCCCGTGCGCCCTCCGGTGGCTCAACTCAGGAATAGCAACGTTGGAGGAAATTAATGCCGCTTTTTTCAATGGAAGGAAAATAGGGAGGAAGGGAGGGGCAGGAGGCGCTTTAGGGGCCCCTATGTCCAGGATTTAATTCACAGTGCTGTACATACAATCTTAAATTAGACGGATCCCTGCTTTATTTTGCTTTATTTTTAAAGCAAAATTATTTAATTTTTATTATAAATAAAATATAGGAAATAGAAAATGAATACAAATTAAAATATAATTAGAAAATAAATTATATAAATATTTAAAATTCAAAAAGATATTAAAGCAAAAGATAAAAACATAAAAAATAAAAATAATTATAAGTAAATTTTAAAATTACAATTTAAATCCTGATACGAAATATAAAATAAAATATATAAAAAATAAAATATTTTGAAAAGTACAAATACTTTTTAGCACAAGGTAAAATTTAAAAATATAAAATAAGGAAAACTAAATTTCTTAAAAAATAAAATGAATTTATATTTAATCTTAAATGTCTCATTATTATTATTGTTATTTCCAACCTTTTATATAGTGTGTTATAAATGTAAAATAAAATGCTTCACATTATGGGTTATGGATTGGTTTTTTATTCTTTGTCTTAATTAATTTTTTTCTTAGAACAATATTTTTTTATTTTCATTTCATTTTATTTTATAAGTATATTTTAAAGATTGGCTGTCTGAGAAGGATTAGTATTTAACTGAATGGAAAAAATAAGAAATAAAAATAAAATCGAAGAGAATATAAACACAAGGAAATATAATAATTTTATTTTATTTAGAAAATTAAATATATATTCAGAACATATTTCATATACTGAAATAAAAAGTAAATCTAAGGCATAGTAATAGAGGAATGGAAATAAGCACAATATTAACTGTAAGATATAATAAGATATTTAAGAATTAACATAAAATGAATATATATATATATATATATATACATATATATATATATATATACATATATATAAAATATTGGGCGTGGGGTCAGGTCAAGGGTTAGGGTATAGGGATAATTCGGAATGGCATATTTACTAACATAATCAAATTAATAAATATAATATAAGAGTATAAATCAGAGAAATGGCGTACAACTGAAAGAAATAAAGAAAAAGAACAACTTGTTCTTGGACTACAACTCCCATCAGCCCCAGCATCGCCAGGAGCGGGTTGAACAGGGACGGAATGGTGGGCAGAGAGAAGGCGGCATCAATTTCGCGCCCTTTTTCCTGAGTGGCTGTTGCCGCGTGACGTGCAGCCGGCGCAGCCAATGGGAGCCGCGAGCGCAGAAAGGGGCGGGACAGCGCTAAACGGCCGAGGTCTCTGACTCTGAGGGAAAAGAGAAGACGTCCGTCCGGCGGCTGTCAGGGTCCCTTTGAAGCCCCGCAGAAGGAGCCCTGAGGCGCCCGGAGGAACCGGCGGACGGCGGGGAAAGCGGCAGGAAGGAAGAAAGGCACAAACTTATTAATGTTTTATTATAATTTAATTATATTTTTGTATATTTTATTATCTTTTATAATATTCATTACATATTTAGTTATATATGTATATCATATATATTGTATTTCTTGCTTATTTTAGATGTTATTATTTCCAATATCAGATATGTAATGCCATATTATAATATTTTATCATAAATAGTGTTTTTACATTTTTTATATATATCTTTCAACTTTTCATTTTAGGCCTGAGGGTGAGAGAAAATGGGGGTCCTGGGGGGGGGGAGCAACAGCCTTGGCATAAGAGCTATTTTCTGAGGTAAAATTGGACAGGAGCCGTTTTCCCCGCCTTTTCCCCAGAGCCCTTGAGAATCTCCTCAGAGACAGGGAGGCTTCTCCTGAGGGGAAAAAGGCCACAAAACTATCTGTCTTGTTTTAATATTTTATTTTAGGCCTGAGGGTGGGAGAGAACGGGGGTCTTTAGGTCATGGCACAGTGCCCTGGAGTCCTTGGATTTGTAGTTTTGTCAGGCGCCAGAGCTGTCTATGGCAAAGAGGGCCCAATATAATCTGACAAAACTACATATCCCAGGATTCCATGGCATGCAGCCAGAGCAGTTAAAGCAGTTTCAAATTGCATTATTTTTTACCTCAGCGTAAATGCAGTTTGGGTCTGAATTGAGACTTTTGGGGGCCCTCACAGGGCTTCCTTCCAAGGGGTGGCTAGTTTTCACTCTCTGGTTCTTGTGTCATTTGTGAGAATAATAAGGCTTATAGACATTGCCATTCCCTGTTTACTGCCAGGGACGGGAAGAAAGGTGCTTTGGGAAAAGCCACCATTAGTGTCACAGTCCTTGCTTTTTACCTCACAGTTTGGACCCAAGAGCCGTTTTCTGAGGTAAAATTGGACAGGAGGCATTTTCCCGCCTTTTTTCCAGAGCCCTTGACAGTCTCCTCAGAGACAGGGAGGCTTCTCCTGAGGGGAAAAAGGCCACAAAACTATCTGTCTTGTTTTAATATTTTATTTTAGGCCTGAGGGTGGGAGAGAACGGGGGTCTTTAGGTCATGGCACAGTGCCCTGGAGTCCTTGGATTTGTAGTTTTGTCAGGCGCCAGAGCTGTCTATGGCAAAGAGGGCCCAATATAATCTGACAAAACTACATATCCCAGGATTCCATGGCATGCAGCCAGAGCAGTTAAAGCAGTTTCAAATTGCATTATTTTTTACCTCAGCGTAAATGCAGTTTGGGTCTGAATTGAGACTTTTGGGGGCCCTCACAGGGCTTCCTTCCAAGGGGTGGCTAGTTTTCACTCTCTGGTTCTTGTGTCATTTGTGAGAATAATAAGGCTTATAGACATTGCCATTCCCTGTTTACTGCCAGGGACGGGAAGAAAGGTGCTTTGGGAAAAGCCACCATTAGTGTCACAGTCCTTGCTTTTTACCTCACAGTTTGGACCCAAGAGCCGTTTTCTGAGGTAAAATTGGACAGGAGCCGTTTTCCCGCCTTTTCCCCAGAGCCCTTGAGAATCTCCTCAGAGACAGGGAGGCTTCTCCTGAGGGGAAAAAGGCCACAAAACTATCTGTCTTGTTTTAATATTTTATTTTAGGCCTGAGGGTGGGAGAGAACGGGGGTCTTTAGGTCATGGCACAGTGCCCTGGAGTCCTTGGATTTGTAGTTTTGTCAGGCGCCAGAGCTGTCTATGGCAAAGAGGGCCCAATATAATCTGACAAAACTACATATCCCAGGATTCCATGGCATGCAGCCAGAGCAGTTAAAGCAGTTTCAAATTGCATTATTTTTTACCTCAGCGTAAATGCAGTTTGGGTCTGAATTGAGACTTTTGGGGGCCCTCACAGGGCTTCCTTCCAAGGGGTGGCTAGTTTTCACTCTCTGGTTCTTGTGTCATTTGTGAGAATAATAAGGCTTAAATACATTGCCATTCCCTGTTTACTGCCAGGGACGGGAAGAAAGGTGCTTTGGGAACAGCCACCATTAGTGTCACAGTCCTTGCTTTTTACCTCACAGTTTGGGCCCAAGAGCCGTTTTCTGAGGTAAAATTGGACAGGAGCCGTTTTCCCGCCTTTTCCCCAGAGCCCTTGAGAATCTCCTCAGAGACAGGGAGGCTTCTCCTGAGGGGAAAAAGGCCACAAAACTATCTGTCTTGTTTTAATATTTTATTTTAGGCCTGAGGGTGGGAGAGAACGGGGGTCTTTAGGTCATGGCACAGTGCCCTGGAGTCCTTGGATTTGTAGTTTTGTCAGGCGCCAGAGCTGTCTATGGCAAAGAGGGCCCAATATAATCTGACAAAACTACATATCCCAGGATTCCATGGCATGCAGCCAGAGCAGTTAAAGCAGTTTCAAATTGCATTATTTTTTACCTCAGCGTAAATGCAGTTTGGGTCTGAATTGAGACTTTTGGGGGCCCTCACAGGGCTTCCTTCCAAGGGGTGGCTAGTTTTCACTCTCTGGTTCTTGTGTCATTTGTGAGAATAATAAGGCTTATAGACATTGCCATTCCCTGTTTACTGCCAGGGACGGGAAGAAAGGTGCTTTGGGAAAAGCCACCATTAGTGTCACAGTCCTTGCTTTTTACCTCACAGTTTGGACCCAAGAGCCGTTTTCTGAGGTAAAATTGGACAGGAGGCATTTTCCCGCCTTTTTTCCAGAGCCCTTGACAGTCTCCTCAGAGACAGGGAGGCTTCTCCTGAGGGGAAAAAGGCCACAAAACTATCTGTCTTGTTTTAATATTTTATTTTAGGCCTGAGGGTGGGAGAGAACGGGGGTCTTTAGGTCATGGCACAGTGCCCTGGAGTCCTTGGATTTGTAGTTTTGTCAGGCGCCAGAGCTGTCTATGGCAAAGAGGGCCCAATATAATCTGACAAAACTACATATCCCAGGATTCCATGGCATGCAGCCAGAGCAGTTAAAGCAGTTTCAAATTGCATTATTTTTTACCTCAGCGTAAATGCAGTTTGGGTCTGAATTGAGACTTTTGGGGGCCCTCACAGGGCTTCCTTCCAAGGGGTGGCTAGTTTTCACTCTCTGGTTCTTGTGTCATTTGTGAGAATAATAAGGCTTATAGACATTGCCATTCCCTGTTTACTGCCAGGGACGGGAAGAAAGGTGCTTTGGGAAAAGCCACCATTAGTGTCACAGTCCTTGCTTTTTACCTCACAGTTTGGACCCAAGAGCCGTTTTCTGAGGTAAAATTGGACAGGAGGCATTTTCCCGCCTTTTTTCCAGAGCCCTTGACAGTCTCCTCAGAGACAGGGAGGCTTCTCCTGAGGGGAAAAAGGCCACAAAACTATCTGTCTTGTTTTAATATTTTATTTTAGGCCTGAGGGTGGGAGAGAACGGGGGTCTTTAGGTCATGGCACAGTGCCCTGGAGTCCTTGGATTTGTAGTTTTGTCAGGCGCCAGAGCTGTCTATGGCAAAGAGGGCCCAATATAATCTGACAAAACTACATATCCCAGGATTCCATGGCATGCAGCCAGAGCAGTTAAAGCAGTTTCAAATTGCATTATTTTTTACCTCAGCGTAAATGCAGTTTGGGTCTGAATTGAGACTTTTGGGGGCCCTCACAGGGCTTCCTTCCAAGGGGTGGCTAGTTTTCACTCTCTGGTTCTTGTGTCATTTGTGAGAATAATAAGGCTTAAATACATTGCCATTCCCTGTTTACTGCCAGGGACGGGAAGAAAGGTGCTTTGGGAACAGCCACCATTAGTGTCACAGTCCTTGCTTTTTACCTCACAGTTTGGGCCCAAGAGCCGTTTTCTGAGGTAAAATTGGACAGGAGCCGTTTTCCCGCCTTTTCCCCAGAGCCCTTGAGAATCTCCTCAGAGACAGGGAGGCTTCCCTGGTGGCGCAGTGGTTCAATGCCTGTACTGCAGCCACTCCCTCAAAACCATAAGGTTTGCGAGTTCAAGACGGGCAAAGGGCTGAAGCTCGACTCAGGCTTGCATCCTTCCGAGGTCGCTAAAATGAGTACCCAGATTGTTGGGGGGCAAATAGCTTACAATTGTAAACCGCTTAGACACTCCTTAAGGGTATGAAGCGGTATATAAATGAAGCTGTTTTTGTTTTTGTTTTCTCTTGAGGGGGAAAAAGGCCACAAAACTATCTGTCTTGTTTTAATATTTTATTTTAGGCCTGAGGGTGGGAGAGAACGGGGGTCTTGGAGGGAGGGAACAGCTGCCATGGCACAATTCTCTGGAGTTCTGGGATTTGCAGTTTTTGGAGGTACCAGAGCTCTCCCTGACAAAGAAGGCCAAATATAATCTGGCAAAACTACAAATCCCTGGATTCCATGGCATGCAGCCAGGGCAGTTAAAGCGGAGTCAAACTGCATTATTATTTTCACAGTGTAGATGTTCTCTGGGTCTCAGTTGTGACTTTTGGCTCCCCTCACAGGGCCATTTAGTTTGTGGTAAATATTTCTTTATTTGTGAGAGCAGGACTTAGAGTCCATTGCTATTCTCTGTTTACTGCCGGGGATGTGTTTTTGGAAAAGCCACCGTTGTTATCCCAGTCTTTGTTTTTTACCTCACAATTTGTACTCAAGAGCGATTTTTCTGAGGTAATTGTTTTGGAAGCACCTCAGGGCAGGGAACTAATTTCGTTTCATCAAATGGCAAAAGGGAAGCAATAGCATTGCAGAAATACTAATTTAATTCTTGTTCTTTCTTCTGAAGGCGGGTGGCGGGTGAAAGACTCCCTGGCTCTTGAACTGGAGAAAAGAAAGATGGTTCCGGCCGAAAAGACTTCGACCTGGAGGCAGAAAAGGAGGTAAGATTGCAAAATACAAACAGTAAGAATTGTGTGTCTGTGTACGCACACACACACACACACAGACAGACAGACACAGACACACACACATCTCTATCTTTACATGTGTGTGTGTACGTAGGTATACATGCATATGTATATTCACAAGCGGTGAGGCCGGAAACTGGGGTAATTGTTGTTAATGAAGGAAGGACACACAAAACTATTCCTTTTAACTGGAGAAGCCCTAGTCTGAATTACTGAATTTTTTTACCTGTAAACCCTGCTTGAGAGGTAGTGCTCCAGGCCAGGGCTGGCCAAAAGCAGAGTCACACTCTCTCAGCCTCAGTGGGAGAAGAATTAGGTCCTACTGGCAACAAACCTTAGAGCTTGGCCTTAGGGTCGGAAAGGACTTTGAAAAGGGTTTTCAAAAGGAGCAATGAATCTGTTCCTTGGAGCTGTGGCTGTTTGTATCTGAACACCCTTTGAAATAGTGCTGGGGGGGGGGAGCTAGGAGCCACGGTGCAAGAGGCACCAAAGGGCCACCGCTGTCCCTTCCGTGCATTAACAACAGTTTCCAAGATAATCTACTGTTTATGTCATTGCTATGCTTCCCTCCTGCTACAAAGGCCTAGAACTGGGTCCCCAAACTGTGCACTTTTCAAGAAGATTTTGGAATGCCACTCCAAAGGGTCAGCCACATTGGCCAGTGGTCAAGGATTCTGGGAATTGCAGTCCAAAAGACCTTCAAGAGCATAGTTTGGGGATCACAGGTTTAAGGAATAGATCATGTATCTCAGTGGTCCCGAAACCGTACTCTTTTAAGGGACTTTGGACTTCAGCTCCCAGAAGGGTGAGACCAACACTGTAGGATTCTGGGAGTTGGAACCAAAAAGCCCTTAAAGAGAGAACAGTTTCATACCGAGGTTTAGTTTGGAATTGGAAGGAGAATATAAAATAGCGTTTAAATTAACTTTGACTGAAGGAAGACTTAAAAGGAGATTATCGTTCTACGCTCTGTAAAACGTTGCTAATCCACTTTTAATGCTGTGTCTGCCTCCTGTTGCATTCCGGGAGTTGTAGTTTAGGGAGGGGCATTTGGAATTCTCTGCCAGAGCCTTTGAGGCCTCACCGAACTATGAACTCCAGGATGGAAAGTGAGGCCATCGGAGCCGTTAAAGCGGACTAGCAGCGTTTTCAGAGCGTTGTGCGATTATCTATTTAAGATTTATTTCAGCCAAGAGTCTTTGAGAGCAAAGGAGATGGCTAGGAAAAGCCATTTCAGCTGGCAATGAAGACTATGCTGTAAAAGAACCCAAACACAGATTTGGACAGCGACCCATTAATGCCATTTTAAGCTAATGAGTGCAAGGGGGCCTGGAAATGGAATAAACCTCTCTTCGCTCAGGAAAAGAGAAGGAGGGAGCCTTTTAGATAGGCACAATATCAATCAGATTATTTGTATTCATACATAACAGTCATATATATTTACAATATAAATATATACAATATTCAAAAGATGACTTGTATTATATGTGCCCATGTCTGCATTCATTTCTTTATTACCGTACGCTTATGAATGTGGGGCTCTTTGTGTTAATGTTGATGTTTTGGGGGGTGAGAATGTCCTTGCCTCTCCTCCTCCTCCTCCTCTCATTGTTTTCCCTGCTTTTAAACATATACATTGCCAAGTTTTGCTGGAGAAGGGAGAAGGTCTTCCTTTCCTTTCCCTCTTTCTTATTGATACAGAGAGGGCACTGGATGGTCTTCAGGACCAGAGAAAACCAAGGGACAGTCCTTGCCCAGAGGGAAAAACCTGACTTGTACTATAGTCTCTGATGCGTCTGTATGGGCCAGCACTGCCCTTGGTTTCACTGGGTCCCTGTAGACAGTGCTCCAAAGGGAAAACCTAGCTCTGTGGAGAAGGGCCAGGTTTGGATCCTACAAACAAAAAGGGGGAATTGGGTCCCATTGCAATTGAAAAGGGACACAACTTGTATGGAGCATGTTGAGAGTATTTCTTTGCTGTTTTGATGATTATCATTATAGCACTTTTAAAAGAAGCACAGGATAATAATAATAATGTTTTGCTGTTTTCTTTGCTTTGTGATAGTCAAAATAGCACAGAAATATCTTGGAGGTGATCTGTACAGATTGTGTAGCTTTTCAATAATGCCCAACTGTCCGTTTTTGTTCTCTCAATGAGTGGAAATCTTCTTATTTGTTGTTAGAGACCAAACCTTTTCATGTCGTTTGCAGCGGCGTAGGATGCGTGATATTTGTAATAAAACTCCGTGTTGCGTCGTGTGTGGTTTGTGCCTTCTTTTGTGACTGGGGCGAAGGGGATCGTGGGAGAAGTGGGCCAATGCCCTTCCATAATGCATGCAGTTAATATGTATAGATAATTTAATTAAAACAAATTGTAAATAAAAAGAAATAAAAATAAAAGTTTAAAATTTAAAAACTATATATATATATATATATACACATCATATGACATTTATTTATTTAAAAGATACATGTACATAGGATACATAATTAAAATGTAAACAGAATCTTTGATTTTTCAAAAATAAGTAAATGTGAAATGAAATATAGCCATGATGGTGAATTTCGTGGTTAATTAGATGATCATTACCACCACGGTCATCATCGTTATCATTGGAAAAGGTTAAATTAATAATAAAGTCAGATTAATTATCACTATCTGTTGGCCAATGTTTTATTAATTGCAATTGTAATGGTTTTCTGAATCATTACAAACAATTTTAGTTGCTAGTATTTTTGAATTTGGCGAAAAGGGATGATGAGTTCTGTAGTCTTGAAAACCCCTTTCAATTGTCCAACGGATATTTTTCCCTTTTACAAATATCTTACAATTTTTATATATATTATTTTATTGTACATTTCATTATTTTCCTTGAAAGTGAGAAAATTTTTACATGTACAATAAAATGATATATTGAACAATAAAAAAGCTATGTTCTTAGCTATGGCTTAGCATTATTATAATTTGTTTCTTTGATTTCATATTAATCTTGATTCATTGGGCTAGGTTTTT